>JAJIZL010123380.1:130829-169799 GCA_023969395.1 Amblyomma maculatum | reverse complement strand
CTAGGGCTTGGCTGGTTCATACTTAGCACAAGAAGAAGTGCAAAAGTTCAGAAATGCATTATGTGTTATGTATTACATGCACTTTTTTTTTGTAGTGCCCCATCACTAAGTATGCTCTTTCCACGTTTTTTTTTTTTGTTTGGTTCTGCAGTATCTACTTGGCCAGTGCAGGGTATGCTGTAGGCCTTGTGTGAAGCCTTCAGTTGAGCCAGCTGTTAATATTTTAGTAGTAAACACCGTGTTCCAGTGCTGTCAACAAATCATTACAAATTTTGAAGGTAGCCTATAACTAATTTTATTTTCAGTTGCAAGATATTCAGCAGTGGGTAAAGTGAGGATCAGAACTGCACCAATCATGGTTGCTTGAGAAAGATGCTCTCCCATTAATGCTAGAAAAAAGAAACTGCCTTAATTTTATATTCAAGTGCACATTGAGTTCCAAGAAAACTGTGCTTACTGGGGCACTGTTATTCAATTGCCTCATTTCTCTGCCTATTTCGAAAATGATACTGGGACCAGTGCAGCCCCAGCATCCATTCAGAACTTGTTTCAGTGCATTGTGGGATACCAGCAGAGCACCTGCATCTTTGTAAAGTAAATTTCAGTATTTTCTCCCATCATACAAGTGCAACCAGTGTCTTCGCGTCACAGCTTCGCTGAATCTCGCAGACCACTAGCGTACCCAACAGAAATGTGTGAAAAAGAATTGGTTTCGCACTGGAAGGTGGTGGTTTCTGTAATAGGGCAGTTCAATTTACAAATGCTGTTAAACCATTATGTAAAATACAAGGCAGTATTTTTGTCTTTTGGCCTGCATTACCAGTTTTTTTTTAATTTGTTACCTTTTTTGAAACAATTTTTTCCGGTTGAAATCATCCAAATGCTGTTAGGAGCGATAGAAATCCAGCTGGTATTTTTTTCCTTCTGCATACTTTAACAAGCTATTGGTTATTTACATTTTTAACTATCATATTAAACATTCCAGTTGATGTGAAATGAAAAGTTTGTGGGGCAGCGTGGAAGTTCTCTAACCCAGGTGCTTTTGATGGGTGTAGCCATTTTTATTCAACAAAATAGCTTGCATAATCTGAAAATACCATGCAACAGTATGCTGCGTGAATAAAAATGGGTTGACCTTACATGCTCTCATTTATGACTTGATCAAACACTGCCAGCTTTGTGCCTTCTGAATCAACCATAACAGTATACTCTGCATTGTTAATTGTGAGATACCACTAGTTGTTTCTGATGGGGCCCTTTTCCAGCACACTGCTGTACAATAAAGGGGCATTGGTGTATTCTAAATATAGAGTAGAAAATATGTTGAATTTGCTCAGGCGCAATGGACATTTATACAGCTGATCTCTTATGCACTTCTTTCACATTTTTATCAAGGAACAGGAAGAAAAGCCTGCCACGCCCTGCGTCGGATATACTGGGAGCAGCATCAAAGAAGCTGAAGAGCATTTCTTCTTCATTGAGCACCGGAAGCTTCTTCGAGTCATCGCCTCTACGTAGGGTATTGTTCCAAAAATGGGTTGATTTTGGCTGTTCAATCTGTGATATGACAAGGCGTCCGATAATTTTTGCTGCTTTATAGAGCACCTCTTTTTGGGCGTATGTGTGTTGAAGTCAAGATGCGTTGCACGGCGCTTTATTTCATGGCACAAGGCCGAACTTTATGCAAGTGCACGTGTTGACACTGACAAAGTGTAGGATTATTATTGTGTACTCCGATTATTGTTGCATACCACGAAAATTTTTGTTGTTTTTTAAGAAATGTCACCATGCTGTTGTGACATTGTGACATGTGTGCATTGTTCGGATATGTTTCTCAAAAAAAATTGTATACTTTGTTGTCTGCATTTGTTGGAACTGTTTTGCTTCTTTCATTTTTTTTAGGTATTTACGTCCATAACATGTATGTTTTTGCCCGTCTGCTAGGCTCTCGGTTGAGAGCGGCCGTATTGTCAAATAAATGAGGTTCCATAGCGCAAAGCAATGAAGGAACAGAACACAAGTACCCCTCCTGACCCCCTCCCCCCAATGGCACCCGAGCACCCACTACTCCGAACCCTGACCCTTCTATGCCGAATAAAATGCTTCCAGTTACCTTCTGTGTTTGAAGCTGTGACATTCTTTCGTAACATGCTCTGTGAATTTGAGAAAACAATCATACTGGCATGGGCCACTCTAGATGTCAAAATAATGGCATGCAGCATCTCTTTACATGCTCATTTGGCATTGCAGGTGGTTACCAGGTATACTATTAAGCTTGATTGCAAATGTGCATATAGGAAAAGCATTAAAGAACGTGTAGTGGCAAAGGTAATTCCTAATTAGGGAAAGCAATATATGCAGGTTATCCGCACTGATTTTTCTCAAGGGGTGTAAGGGTGCAATGCCACTTTTCCCACCCTGCAATAGGGTGTAAAGGTGATGAAAACACCCCAGTGCATTGGCCCCATAGAAGGGTGTTATGACCAACCGAATCACCGTCTTTGAGGGTGTACTGGCACACTGAAGCCACTTTTTCTCAAGGGTGCATGGGTGTTAGTTATAGACATGCGAAAACACCTAAAGAGGTGTTTTTGTTTTTACAGTGTATGCACCTACATGTAGTTATGATGACCAGGCAGTTGAAAGCTTCTACAAAGATGTAGAATCGGCAATGCGAAATGTAAAGACGCAGTATACTGTACTAATGGGCGACTTCAATACCAAGGTAGGGAAAAAGTAGGCAGGAGACAAGGCAGTAGGTGACTATGGCATTGGTTCTAGGAATAGCAGGGGGGAGTTACTAGTTGAGTTTGCAGAGCACAATAACTTACGAATCATGAATACCTTCTTCAGCAAACGGAAGAATCGGAAATGGACATGGAAAAGCCCTAACGGGGGACTAAAAATGAAATCGACTTCATAATGTGTTCAACCTCCGCCATTATGCAAGATGTAGAGGTAATCGGGAAAGTGCGATGCAGTGACCACAGGATGGTGAGGTCCCGAATTAGCCTAAATCTGAAGAGGGAACGCAACATATTAGTAAGAAAGAAATCCATCAACGAATTAGCGGCGAGGGTGAGGGCAGAAGAGTTCAGGATCTCGTTACAGAATAGGTATTCAGCTCTAACCGAGTATGGCGACATTACCCTAGAAGCAAGGAACAATAATTTCAGAGATATCATTACTGAGTGTGCGGTAGAAGTAGGCGGTAGGATAGTTAGGATACCGGTAAGCTGTCTAAGGAGACGAAAGATTTTATTACGAAACGCCAGAGTATAAAAGCTTCCAATCCAACAGACCAGATCGAATTGGCGGACATATCAAAGCTAATCAATAAGCGCCAGGTGGCCGATATAAGGAAGTATAACATGAAGAAAATTGAGCATGCTGTAAAAACGGGGAAGCATTAAAGAGGTAAAGAAGAAATTGGGCATAGGCAAAAACCAGATGTATGCGATAAGGGATAAGGCGGGCAACGTCATCACGAATATGGACAAGATAGTCAAATTAGCCGAGGAGTTCTATACAGATCTTCAGCCGAGGAGTTCTATACCAGATATTAGAACATCCAGTGCGTGCTGGAGTGCCGACAGTTGTACGGACGCATCTAGATGACAGGACCACAAGGTCACGTCGTCGGCATACGCAATAAGGCGTACAGAAGGCATGTTTCCTAGGGCTCGGACAAGAGGAATAAAAGCCACGTTACATAATGCGAGGACGAGGGCGGAACCCTGGGGCACCCCACGCTTGGAGGTAAAGTGACCAAAATGCTTCCCATGCACACGAATACTAAAGGTTCTGTTTGTTAAAAACGAGTGAATTGAGATTTGGGAGACCGAGATCCTGAAGGGTGACAAGAATTGCAGAGGGAAGGATGTTGTCATATGCCTTTGCGATGCCGGTAGAGGGCTGAGCACGAACCAAATGACTCTGGGGAGAACGGTTAAGTACGTCAGCAGCGAAAACTGCACTGCCGTCTTCTGTTCCAATTTGAGGACGGAACCCGATTTGAGATTCTGGATAACAAGCATTTGATTCCAACCACCATGAAAAGCAAGCTGCTAGAATGTGTTCGTAAAGCTTACAGATAGCAGGTGTAAGAAAAATAGGGCGGAGGGCCGTTAGAGAAACTAGCGATTGACCTCATTTTGATTAGCATAACAATAGAATATTTCCTCTCTTTTGGAATTACTCCAGAATCCCACACTTCATTGAATGTCAAGTAGAGACTGTAAAGCTGACCCTTCTAAATTGTGAAACAATGAATAAGGTGTGCCATTGTGTCCGGGGGCAGTGTTTGTCTTGAGGCGGTCTATGAAGGCCAGCAATTCTGCCATAGTGAAGTCTATAGTAATGTCATCAGGGGCTCAGCCTTTGATAATACCGCAGGAGGAGTAAGAATACAACCATGGTTTGAGAGAAACTGGTGGACTGCTTGTTGCGCAAATGAAGCTTCATCCACATTCAGGGCCAGGCGAATGCTTTCGGTGTACTCAGCTTTTTGAAAAGGGTTTTTTGTGGCGTGAAATACCCGCTAGCAGAGGCGTTCACACCATGCAGTCCAGCGTTCCCTGCTAAGTCGCTTTGAGTAGCGTCGAGCGCGTGCATTAGCCCGATGAAGAGCGGGAATACCTGAAAGGTCATCGGCGTTACGAAAAGCGTAACGATCTGCCTGGTGACGAAGAGGCCAAAGATTTAAAAGTTGCATAACCGTGTTCGGATCATCCTCATTTACAGTAGCGGAGAATGTGTGAGCTGTCAAAACAGTCGAAAGTGTAGAGATAACGGTAGATGGACCCAGTGTAGAAAACCGAGTATCAGAGCGAAAAGTGTCCCAAGATGTAAAGCGAACGCTACAGCATATTTACCGCCGACACGAAATTGTAATGGAGATTAAAATAGGGCTGTGGTCGCTCCTCCAAGTATGTGGTTCAACATCCCAACGAGGGTTGCCGGGGCCTAACCACCATGACAGTCAGGGGAATATGGACCGCCTCGTGGACACTTTGCAGTTTGCGGTTTCTTTAGAAGATGGAATGAATAATCTAGAATGGTGTCATGAATGTGAGCACCTTAGGAGGAATCCATAGGGTAACCTCGCGAAGTGCGAGCGCCAATAATGTCTCCGCCAATTAAAATGGGCGTAGCCTAGTAGTTATTGCGGAGGAAACGAATCCAACCAAGGTTGGGAGATGCTGTTCCTGGACGACCATAAAACGATACTAGAATCAGTGGTGTATGTGCAGGTTTAACGAGAAGGCCAAGGATCTTTTTCCGAGTGTTTCACTAGTGTGAAAGATCGATCGGTGTATGGGGACACAATGATTAGTATTAGTTACAGCTTTACCTGGATGAAGAAAGGAAGCGGTAAACCGGCGGTCAGTGATGGAAGGAGACTGGTTTGCGCAAAAACCAGAGAAACGAGAAAGTGAATTGTGCTCTTGAAGAAGGAAAGCCCAGGCTTTGAGTGGTTGAGAAATACACTGTGCCAAACAGATATCACACAGACCTACATGAAGTTATACTGAAGAAGCTGGTGAGGCTGTCCCTTGTGAAACATTTTCGAAGTGATGCATAACCCAATAATAAAATAATGATCAGCAGCAAGTCGACATCTCATTTTTCTAGCAATTTAGACATCTTAAGCGTAGTTTATTATGGTGGTGATGATGATGAAAATACTTATTTGATTTATTGAGCACCTCTTTGTGGTGACGCAAACTCTAGGAAACGCCAGTGAGCGTTAGTGTTTCCTACCAATCATGCAGTAAAGGATGCTTGAAGAAGTACTTGATGAATTGAGGTGCTCATCAGGGAATATGGAGTTTCGAGAAGGGTATTCTATGATTTGAGCAATTTTACACAGCACGACTTAATAATTAGCCACATAAAACAAACTGCCACAATAAATATTAGTGTATACCATCAAAGGATATAAGATTAACTTACTTGGCAGTGGGACACACAAGTTATGAGTACAGGTGTTCTTAACATTTATCGGAAGGTCCTATTACCGATAAAATCCTAATTGCTAATCAGCGTTAGCCTGCATCAAAGAACTGAAGGATGCAATTTGTAGACCCCGCATGACCTGCGCAATTCATTTCTGAATGCCTGACTCAGCTTCTCTTTCGTCTTAGAGGAAACTAACCTTTCTTGTAATAATAGTATTCCGAAAACTTCTATGGCACCTACAAGTATATAGGGTCCACGATACAGCAGTTAAACATATAAGAAAAAAAATTCTTCTGCAAAATCGACCAAAGCTTCATTGTGTACGCAGTTCTCTCCCATTATATCAATAAACTATTCCCTCGGGTATTTTGCAACATTCGGAAGGGAACTGATGTCAGCGTCTGATTCCCGAACTGTATTTTTGCAATGCTAATGGTTCGCTACCCTAGCTCGAGTCAGTACGCATACTAAAAAAGCATTTTTTTACAAACTGTAAAGGTGGGTCGAGGTGTATAGATAATACCAAAAGGAGACTGTCGTCAAGTCATTTAATTTTGTACCAAAGTATGATGCACACTTCGTAAGAATATAAGAAGCAACATTTATACGTCTAGCCTTCTCTGATACATCTGCTCTAGATGCACTCTGCACTGTTGAGCTATTTTTATGCTAGAAAAAAATATGAATTCATTGTGGGAATGCCACCGTCAATATTGACACATCAGCCGTGAGCGGGATGATTATCCTTTGCCTAATTTGAGGTAAGGAGGTCATCGTACAGAAGCGCACTGCAATTTCCGCCTTGCTCAATAAATCCTCGCTCAAATAATTCATTCCCAGTTAGAAATGAGGTTGCTACCTTTATTTTCGAATGCAAGAGTGTTTCTTGTCTTATGTGTGGCATTGACAAGAATTAATGAGACACTGTACGCACCAACTGCCAATAAAAACAACACTACCGTTACTGGGTCTCAAATCCCTGCCAGGATGAAGAGATCAGCTTTCATGTGCCAATCGCAAAGGCCCTGTACTACTGCCGCAGACGTTTATTTATTACATGAAAAAAGGAGGCATAAGTTGTTTATGTTTATTTTATACTAACACTCGTGTATAGAGAGAATGATAAATAAAGTGAGAAACCTAATGTAAGAAACGCAGAGAGGTTGGCCTGTGACACCAAGTGTAGTAGCTTTGCGCAACACTACGCTAGCGAACCCCACCGCACTCGGCCAGTTGGCGTGTGTGTAGGGTGTATTCACAGAGGTTACATTAAGTTGCGGCGCAGACGGTACTTCATAAAGACGAAGATGTTCACTACACAGCGTGAGAGTGTGTTGCAGTAGGAGCTTGTCTAGGACGACAATGCTTGCTGCAAAGCGAGATAGTATCTGTTTTTCATCTCATGTAAAACTGACACACTGTGAGGGCTGGGAGGCGACCCTGTTGATGTTGGACCTCAAGCAACAAACTGGCTTTCGTCGAAGGAGCAAGGACAGCGGTTGTCAACAACTTTGTCCCGGACTAAGGACCCGATCAGCCTTCCTATTGTCTAAACGGTTGTCTCTAAGGAAACGTTTTCTTCAACATCAATTGTACTAATTATTGTTATGTCACTTTTTCTGACTGTTCCTACCATATTTTCTCCTGTGCCAGTGCATTCCTATAGTGTGTTTTGAATTAGTGTTTTCAAGTATTCAGCATTTATTGAGGTTGTTTCCTTTCGGCATATTTTTTCTATGCAGATATAAAGCATAAAAGACTTACAACGCATGGGGATCCGTCTGGTGCATTTTCTGTTCCTCCAAAGTAGCATGAATATTTGCATTCAGAAGTTAAAAGCTGTAAATAAATGCGCAAAAGTTTAGCTTGGCTAAGCCCGCACACATATCCAGAAGTATTTCTTATCCCTTGTTTAGCAGTTTTTTTTTGCCTTGGCTTGTTTAAAATACCATGCACGGACGCTTTAGATTTTATTAGGACGAAGTAGGCCCAAATAAGCTCCTTAGTTCAACTTTGTCACTGAAAATGAGGACGGCGAAGGCGCCGCATCCGAACCTAAAGACTCAAGCCTTAGTAAGTCAATAAAGGTGTTAAAAAAAAAAACCTCGACGCCGCACTAGTTTCGCGCAGTGGGTCCAGAAATGAAGATACTTTCGCCTCTCTCTGACTTCGGAACCCACTAGCGGCGGGTCTATTTTTCGTTACTCTTTAGCTGTGAAGCAGCATGCCTTAAGGTTTAACGGGAACTCCTGAGATAGAGTGAGGTAGGAAATGGAGTTGTAGAAAAAAACATCCTGACTGAGTAATACTGTGTCACAGGTGAAAAGGTTATTGCATGAGCTTTGCCAGAACTCTGTCTCTCGAAAGTTCTCCCGCGACGCTGTTACCGTTCCCTCTCCCCCTTTGCGAGAGCGGAAATGCAGCACAGAAAAGAGAATGGGTTGACGCCCACACCCACTAGATGAGCGAGGCGCTTGTCCCGAAACAACCGTCACAAAGTAGGGGAAGGGGTGGAGGCGGAGGGCTTTCATATAGGCGTCCACGCTATGCGCTCTCCGCCATACCTATGCCATGCCCTTTGACCGCGCGCCAGAGGCTGCATGGACGCGTAGCTACAACACTTTGTTACTACCTACTTATACTGTGGCTAGCGTACGAACGCAGTGGTTGGGGGCCCACACGGCAGTCGACTTTCATTCTAAAGAGCCAAAAAAGCTTCGCGCATTCGTTTGTGTTGGCCACAAAGCCCTGGGTTGAAGCAGGCGCCAGGCCGCTGTTTAGGTCTTCAAGGCACTCATACCGCAGCGGCGGATTGTTGTTGAAAACATTTATTCTCGCGACCTCGTTGCTGTGGAAAGTAGCAAGATAGAGACTGCAAAGAAGCCGTCTTCGGTCCCTGCCAGATATGTGCAACAACTTCGCGGCTGAGGCGCAGCGTTCTCACGCTCCAAGCCTTTCAATGGACAATACTAGTCGCTCAAGATACCTGACGCGATATGCCGCGAAGCTTAGCTCCACCAACTTTTTTCGAACGGTTGCTTGATAGCCAACTCTGCGAAATGCAGAAAATGAGGAAGCAATGTTTCTGCATTAAAAAAATATTCTCGTTCTGCTCTAGCTACGGCGAAAGCTAACACACAACTCTTGCGGCAGATATGTTTTTGCATTGAAGGTACACATTAAATGGCAAACAATCCGGCATGGTCAAGACTTATTCACCAATCAGCGTTTTTATTTCGCGTATGAATTTACGTTTTTCGGCATTTTTTGCCAGACATGATTGAGAAAATGCTCTGCGTTAAAAAGATGACGACTACACGCATGAAAACCGCGCAACAGGAAGAACAGAACAAGCGTCTTTCTTAGCCCGGTGCATTTTTCAGTCACGTCTATTTACCACCTAGCTCAAATTTCTATCTTTCTGTCAGACATTTGCGGATCATTATTACGTGACTGACAGTATGCATATATGTCCGTCTACTGGCACTGTGTTATGCAAACTATAATGCACGATAGTGTGCAGTGTATGCAAATTACTGCTACTCTCATGTCGTATTGTCACGTGGTGGGGACAATGCCGTCGGCAACAAATGAGGAGACTTGTGTTTCTCAGGAATCGACTCTTTTTTGGGCTGACTTGAGCTCGGAAAAGAACTGAACAACTCGACGGTGGCGATGGCAACAATCGTGCCCAGTGGTCGTCGCCATACCGACAAACGCTCAGTTTATATGCGGCGAGGAAATATATAGATAAAGCCGCAAACTATGACAAGCACACCCTAGAGCATTGCAGAAACATGCGCGAGTGGCTGAAATCTTCTAGACACATCTCGGTGCATCTTACGCGACAAAAAAAAAACGGATAAAGCTGCGTCTGGCGACAACGAGCTCGACAAAACAAAGAATATAGTATTGATACACAAGCCAGAATCAGAGTGATAAGGCCTTTTCCGACGGCTATGAAAAAAAGAACAAAGACAGACTTGAATGGTTTGCGACATTACTCCCGTTTTAAATAGCATCAACCCAATGCTTACAAAAAAGCACAGAAAGGTAAGCAAAACAACATATAGTAAAATAACTTCAGCGCGAGTAATAAGGTTTGAGGCGCACAGCAATGACGACTTCCGGGCGGGCCCGGCACATTCGGGATGTGGTGGGGTCATCGGGAATGACCTCGTCGTCGAGCTGTCCAATGCGTCGAAAGACTCTGTATGGTCCGAAGTACCGCCGCAAGAGCTTTTCACTCGGTCCCCGACGGCGTATCGGCATCCAAACCCACACTTCGTCTCCCGGCTTGTACTCTGCGTCGCGCCGCCGCAAGGTGTATATTCGGACGTCAGTGCATTGGTGGTCTTTTATACGGAGCCGGGCAAGTGACCGGGTTTCCTCTGCACGGTGAAGAAGGCAGCGTCATCCAGGATCTCCTCCTCAATTACGTGCTACAGCATTGCGTCGAGCGTCGTCGTTGGCACGCTGCCGTACACAAGCTTCAACAGGGTCGCTCTGACTGTCTCCTGGACGGCCGTGTTATACGCGAAGGGCAGGATAGCGTCCCAGGTCTTGTGTTCGGCGTTGACGTACATTGAGATCAGGTCTACAATCGCTTCACTTAGACCCTCCGTACGTCCATTGATCGGGGGATGGTAGGCAGTGTTTCTCCGTTGGCTCGTTTGGCTGTAGTCCAAGATGGCCGGCGTGAGCTCCGCCGTAAATGCAGTTCTTCTGTCCGTGATGACAACTTCAGGGCGCCGTGTCGCAGGAGAATTCTCTCGATGAAAAAGTTAGGAAGTTCTGCTGCGGTACCGTTGGGAAGCGCTTTCGCTTCGGCTTAACGGGTCATGTAAATAATCTGTTCCCACGATGATCAATTTGTTCCTCGCTGATATGGTTGAGAAGGTGCCGAGGAGGTCCATCCCAAATTTTTGAAAAAGCTTAATCAGGGGCGGTATTGGATTCAGCAGACCAGCGGTCTTATTGGCGACGTTTTGAGTCGCTGACACTCACGGCACGTTTTCACGTAATAAGCAGCATCAGTAGGTAACCGCGGCCAGTAAAATTTCTCTTCAATCCGCGCGCCAAACACGAGATGCCCCGCAGTTCGTTCATCGTACAGCGCCTCTGGAATCTGCTGCCTGAGCAGGAGGGAGGAGAAAAAGAGGGCCGAAGGCAAGGATGTTAACCAGAAATATTTCCGGTTGGCTACCCTGCACTGGGGAAGGGGAATGAGGGGCTTAGACGGGGAGGGTAGAAAAAGAGAGGAGGTGAGAGAGTCACAGTCTGTCAATCAGGCTAGTCTCTCTTAAAAAGCGAAGTGCCTTGTAGGCTTTGAGCGCAGATGACTTTTGTGGTCATGGTCCCAAGATCTCGCCTTCCGTTAAGGGGTCAGCGTCCTCATGTCTGAGGTTTTAGCGCACAGCAATGAGGTGCTCGTTTCAGTTGTCTGCGAAGTTCTTTACTATGACGTCATTGTTTAATACGAACGACGATAACTGACGCCTCAACACTGCAGGAGGAGAAGATAGCTTTCCTTCGAGGTAATCTATAAGGGCTTTCAACGCAGGGTCCGAGCGCTGCTGCTGTGCAAAACGTCTGGCGCTTACCGGTCCCAAGAAGAGGCATTCGTCCTCTTCTTTCGGCAGCGAGTCAACAGGGGCTTGTGACAAGCAGTCTGCATCGGAATGCTGGCGGCCAGACTTGTAGACCCCTGTGATGGTAAATTCTTGAAGACGCAGGCTCCATCCCGTTGTTTTGTATGGACCGTTTTCCTGCCAGCTGCCACATATGTGAGTCGAATTTTGCTACATTGCGCATTGGCACCTAACGCTCTACCTTAGTGTCTCACCGCGCCATTTTACTGTGTCCTTCAGAGCACACTTCTGCTTGAGAATGACCGCATGGTGTTCATGACCACCAAAGAAAAATACATAAGTTCAGCAAAACGCAGATTCACAAAATCAGTCATTGGTGGTGCACTAGTTAGGTCGCTCGACTCATGTACCCAAGGATGCAGGATCGAATCGCAGCCGCTAATACCGCTTTTCAATGGAAACGAAAAATAAGGCACCCGTGAATTGTGCTATGTGAAGAACCACTTGCGCTTGCTTGTGTACGAACCATCGCCGCCCAAGAACATGGAAAGGTGCGTTATGATGCAGTGCATGCCACATTCACTTACGAAACCGAAGATTTTGTTTTGCTTTGGACGCCATAGCGACGTCGCGAAATGTATGAAAAGATGCTGTGGCAGTACGCTTGACGCTTTTTTGTTCTAAGTCAGCTGAGTGACGTAATCTCATCATCATCATCATCAGCCTGACTATACCCACTGCAGGGTGAAGGCCTCTCCCATATTTCTCCACTTAACCCGGTTCTGTGCTAGCTGCATCCACTTGACCCCTGCGAACTTTTTAACCTCATCCGCCCAACTAACTTTCTGCCGCCCCCTGCTACGCTTTCCTTCCCTTGGAATCCAGTTTGTTACCCTAAGCGACCATCGGTTATCTTCTCTTCGCACTAAATGTCCTGCCCATGCCCATTTCTTCTTAATTTTCACTAGAATGTCAGTACCTTGAGTTATTTCTCTGACCTACTCTGCACGCTTCCTATCTCTTAATGTTACCTCTACCATTTTTCGTTCCATAGCCCTCTGAGTTGTCCTCAACTTAAGCAGAATCCTTTTGGTTAGCCTCCACGTTTCAGCCTCATAGGTGAGTACAGGTAAGATACAACTGTTGTATACTTTCCTCTTGAGCGATACTGGTAAGCCGCTAGTCATAATCGGCGAGTGCTTGCCAAATGCGCGCCATCCCAATTTATTCTTCTTGTTCTTTCGTTTTCATGGTCCGGATCTGCGGTTACTACCTGTCGTAAGTAGACATATTCGCCTACTACTTCCAGTACTTCGCTACCTAATGTAAACTGCCATTCCTTCCCGAGGCTGTTGAACATTACCTTAGTCTTCTGCATATTGATTTTCAAGCCTACCCTTCTACTTTTCCTGTCTAGGTCATCAATCATTATTTGCAGTTCATCCCCCGAGTTGCTCAGCAAGGCAATGTCATCAGCAAATCGCTGATTACTGAGGTACTCTCCATCTACCTTTATCCCTAACTGCTTCCATTCCAAGTCTCTGAATATTTCCTCTAAGCAAGTTATGAATAGTACTGGGGAGATTGTGCCTTCTTGCCTAACACCTTTTTTTATGGGAATTTTGTTACTTTCTTTATGCAGAACTATGATTGCTGTGCAGCCACTATATATATCTTCTAGCACTTTCCCGTACGGCTCGTCTACCCCCTGATTTCGCAATTCCTGCATCACAGCTAGGGTTTCAATTGAGTTAAATGCTTTTTCGTAATCAATGAATGCTATGTACAAGGGCTCGTTATATTCCGAGAATTTTTCTATCACCTGATTGATGGTATGGATATGATCTATAGTACAGTACCGTTTCCGATAACCTGCTTGATCCTTTGCTCGATTGCAGTCTAAGGTTGCCCTGACTTAACCTATGTTACCTCTAAAGTTACTTTCATAAATCGCTGCTCACGGGAAACGAAGCTCATAAATGTGGCAGGATTTAAGCTTTGCTACCCTTAATCATGTTGACTCTCTCGAGGACGACATTCATCTGCCCGGAGAGAACAATTACTGTCGCGCGCCGCACGTTGTTGCCGACGATGAAGAGGACGAGGTGGGAGCGCGAGGACTAGGACTTGGAGAAGCTTGGCTCTGACTGTCCCTGGTATACATGCATTCCTCACCTATCTGTAAATAATAAATCCACCCTCGTAAGAATATCAAATTAAAAACTTTTTCTATGCAACGCACCGAGATCACCGCGAGCCCTCAACTTATATATGTTGGTTTCATTGCGCGACCATGAAGCCAAACAAACGGGTAGGTCAATGTACGATGGCGTGCAAATCATGCCTCGCGATATACGCGCTCCCACCGGTGAGCAAAATCATGGCAGAAAACGCGAGGTTTCGGGAGAGTTCCGCTACTTTTAAAATGAAGGGGTTTAACTGGTACCTAAACTTTACCGAAGTTTGCTCGGATATCGTCTCCGCCAAAATTCGGTGCATTCCGTGGTTTCCTGTCATTATTTGGCCAAGAAATGTGAAAGCTGCTTTTCTGAATAGCACTGCATTTCAAATGCTGCCTATTTTGAACTGGATGCTCAAATGCTGGAAAGTGGCCATAATAATTAGACTTCCAGAAATCAAAATGTATCGTCGTTGCTCTTAGGTCAGCGTGGAAAAGATGTTGGTGTTTCAAAAAAACGGCGCGTATAATCTGCTATACGTTTCCATGCGAAGGAATTCTCCTTAGAGCTACAAGACATGCCTTCATATTACATCCGCAGCTTTCCAAATCTTATGAAGGTAACATGTTCTGTGTTTCCCCGTTGAATCAGATGGATATCGACGAATCCAGCACGAACCTCGGCTACACAAATTAGATAAAAAAGCTCTAGGCTGCAGACGTTTCACAATTTAAGCTATCAGGAGCTCATACGTGCATGCTGGCCTCTCTTACAGGCCTTATCACGAGCGCCAAAAGTGGTCAAGCGGTACTGGAGCAGACATAAGGAAAAAAGCAAGAACGTAATCACTCTCGCATGATATTTCTTTTGTAGCCAATGAAGTGTTCTTTCAGCCGACACGTGTCCCTCCAAGTGCTTCTGACAGCGGCGCTGCAGTATCAGCAGCTATTATCGCAAAACAGGAGATATCAATGTAAATTTCGCGTTGATGAAACCGTTTTTTCTCAACTTGTGGTGAGTGAACCCCAGAGGGACCGTGAAATTTATGACCACAAAACAATTGTAGGGACATTTAAACTTCGCGCATAGGACGCGGTACCGTATACTACCACTACCCCACATCAAAGCCTCACATTTACCAAGCTGCATGAACCTACCAGTGAGGCCTATTGTGTAAGGGGAATGCAAGGGTCCCGGTAGACTGATTCTGGTATCACCCTCCAATAATAAAGAGAGGCAGGAGTTGGCAGCTGCTGCCAAACGCCAATTCAGGCAAACCTACACCGATCAATGCGTAGCTATGAATGCTGCCAGCTACCGTGTGCCAGCGCCATACTATTGAACTTTCTCTCGAAACGCCACCGCGGGGAAGAGATTTCTGCACGCTACCGATTAAAAAAAAAGGATAGTTCGCGCAATATCTCTGGCCAGGCTTGACATTGTTTTGTATGTTTAAAATCTTGGAGGCTTGAAACCGACTTTACTTTCACAAAGCGAAATATACGCAACAAAAACAAGGAAACGGCGAGCGCGCGAGAAAGGCAGGAAAAAAGAGATTGCGTCTACGGCGTTTGTTGATGCCGGAATTTGCCGAGCTCTAGCTGCAGTGCTGGATGAGGCAGAAATGCATGCATCTCGAGCGAGCGCCGCAATGCTGGTAGTAGTCGATTTCCTTCTAACGGCATTGATACTAGCGCCGACGTGTTTCTTTCCCACGTTTTTGCGGGCGGTACCACAATTTTTTAATTATCAAGTGCGCTTCTTCAGAGGCCAGCTTAGGCTTACTCAAATCCAGCTCCTCTATCTGCTTTCGGAATGGCGGTAGCAGTCCGAACAAGATCGCCCCCCCCCCCCCCATCCCTCTTTTCAATCTCAAGGGGTACCCCACCACTTCCACTTGGGTACAAAAGGGCTCGCCAACCCGCCGTGACTGAGAACCACTGGATCACGTCATTAATGCATAAGCATTGTATGGCTATGTAGGCGGGTTTCGCGTGGGCATGACCTTCCCGAAGCTGTAAAAGAGTACTTAGTTGCTATATCTTAAAAAGAATGGTGCCATCAACACAGCATCAAAAAAGTGTGAGAGTTACAGTACGTTTGATATGTGTTCATTAGTTTAACAATTAGAGCCAATTAACTCACTAAGACGTCGAAATAGCCTGGAGAGGTATTGTCGATGTGCAAATTGGGTCACGTAGTACCCGACTTCCGGTCACGTAAGCCTAACTATTGGTCGCGGGGAATTTGAAATATTTGAGCGTGGGTGGGCGGGAAACGGCGTGATTTGCGTTAACAGACGGCTGGTAATTGTTACAAAGTGTGTAAAGTGAGGTAATCATCCAACTATAGCGTGAAAAATTCCGAGAGCACTGCAGAAACAGCAGTGCAGAAATGCGAAAGCCTGAGCGTTGCTATTGCACACGGTACATCGCGCGCCCTTTGTCGAATATCAATAACGTTCCGTTGAACCTATCGATGTTCACCTGTGTTTTACAAGTTGTTTACAGAAAAGGAAATATGCAGTATCTGCCACTCACGGAATCCTGCTTTCACATGTCGCAAAAAAAATCAGCCAGCGGTCATGCTAATGCATTTCGGCAGCGCAGATTCTGCAGTGAGATAGGAAATTTTTAGGCGAAAGCCTTGAATGCCTCATCGTTGTCGACAAAAGGTTGTCAGCAGAGGTGTCACGCTTCCAAGAGCGAGAGTTCAAAATAAATTTACAAACATTGTCTAAGGCGGCAATCGAGCCTCCATCTCCTGGATCCCCAGCTCAGCGTTTTACCAAGTGCGCCACGCCCGGTATCATGAAATCATGATCATGATCATGATCATGAATAATTCCCCTTGTCTCCACTGAGGATGATGGCGGGATTCCGCGACTGGCAGATACAGCAACTTTTCGTTCCTGTAAACGAATTATAGAACACCGGTGAACTTTGATGCGTTCAATGAAATGCTGGTTGTGCGCGACAAGGGGCGCACGATGTACCGTCACGACAGATCATGACGTCACCAAGCGATTCATGCAGTCCTTAGTCGCGGAGGTTCCAGCCCCCGTTCCTCAGGCCTGCGTGCCAGGAGCGGGGAGTATAGGGGGCCTCCTAAATCGGTGGAAATTAAAGTTTTAATCAATCAATCATACATATACGAAATATGCATCCAGAATTGAATGTCGAAAGAAGGGCCAAACGAGCCAAAGCTCTAGACCGACGGTTCAAGAACATGGGAGCAAAGGAAGTAGTCTACGTTGATGCGGCAAGTGGCAGAACAGGTGCGACGGTAGCTTCGGCAGTTGATGGCCGAGGGGCGCCGGTATCCGCGGCAGCCATCAGAGGCCGAAACATAGAGACTGCGGAGGAAGTAGCGATAGCGCTAGCTTCCGTAGGAACGGAAGCCAAGTTCATAATTAGCGACAGCAAAACTGGCATTCAACATTTTGGAAAGTGGAGGATATCGCCGGAGGTGGCCAAAATCCTCACCCAAAAAACGCTGAGTAGGAAAATTCAGTTAATTTGTACACCCGGTCACGCTGCCGTCCCTGGTAACGAGGCGGCTCACGACCTAGCCCGAGCTCTCTACTTCCGGGTAGCCGTCGAGCGCCCCGAACACTGAGCACACGACGAGCGACTGCAAGATTGCGGGGAAATCATCAACCATTATAAATTGGGACGTAGACTGGTACCACCGCCAGATGTTAGCCTACATAATAGAGAAGCTGTCGTGTGCAGGAGGCTACAAACTAATACGTTCATGAACCCGGTCTGGGGCGTTTCACGCGATCCAAAACCTTAGGAATAATGTGCTGGCGAAGACTCTTGAGAGATCCTTGGACTGCCAAAAGATCTAATCAGTCCATATTGTCGACCATAAACCCTGACTGCTCATTGTAGGGTCAAATTCTAAAGTTAAAGCTCAGCTACTTTGGTCATCTGATGAGAAGAGAGGAGTCGCTGGAGAAAGATTTGATGTTGGGAAAGGCTGAGGGTCGCCGGAGATTGGGTAGGCAGCGAACGCGATGGTTAGATGGCACCCTCGAGGCACTGCAGATGAAGTTATGTGATGTTAGGAAGATAGTGAGAGACCGGAAAGCGTGGCGTGACATGGTCCATAGGGTCGCGAAGAATCGGACACGACTGAACGACTGAACTGAACTGAATGATCTGTGCAAACACTGTGGGGCGAAAGGAACCCTCGACCACATAATTTGGGAGTGCCCACAATATCCAGGGATAGGACAAAATATTACAAGTAGAGTAGCCTGAGATACCCTGCTGCGAAGCGCGGACCCTGCGATCCAGCACCACACCGTACATCTAGCGGAAGAGGCCGAAGCAAGCCAAGGGCTACCTGCAAGCCTCTAATCCGCAGGCGCACGACTCCCCGTCTTCCCCGGTACGCGTATTAGCAAACCATATCCCGTAGGAGCACTCGAGCAGACGACGCTCTGGCGCGTGATTCCTCTGAGCAGCGCCACCAGGCGACAAATAGTGGATATATAGTCTAAACGAATAAGAACACGTTTAAAGCCCGCCGTTCCCGTCGTTTCGGTGGCGGTCAAGCTGTATACGACAAGAAGAGAAGCGTGAGGAGGACAATTTAAGATCCTTGCTGGCTAGACTACTTGAAAAAGAAAGCGAAGAGCCTTGTAAATGGATGGACGATATTAGGAAAATAAACAGGATTGAACTTTCCGAAGAAGAGCGCTATCGTGGTGCGCTTGTGCGGGCGAAGGCGCAAGATATAGCTGCTGGGGAGACACCGTAGCAACGAGCACTAGGAATCGAGAAGACGCGTGCTCAGAGAAACCACATTGAACTGATCGAATGGGGCGGGACGTTATCTGGAGAAAGTGGTCATATCCAGCAGGCGTTTCTTGAATATTATCGAAAGCTGTTTACAAAGCAAGACGTGGAAGTAAACGCATTCAAATGAACGTTTCTGGGCGCTTTACCGCGATTAGATGATGCGCAGAAAGATAGGCTGGAGCTGTCAATAACCGCGTCGGAGGTCGAGCTTGCCATATAAAAATTGAACCCGGGAAAATCTCCCGGCCCCGACGGGTTAAGCGCGGCGTTCTACAAAGCATACAAACATGAAATAGTGCCGGTACTGACAGCCGTGTACAACGAGTCATACAAAGTAAATGTATTGCCTCCGTCTTATGGCAAATCCCACACAGTGTTGATTCCTAAATACAATGAAGCAGATAAGTTACAACAGGTTACAGCATATCGCCCTATCGCACTCACGAATGTAGACTACAAAGTGTTTATGAAAATTCTAGCCCATAGACTACAGTCAGTAATTCAACAGTTAGTTGGACCACACCAGACGTGTGGGATCAAGGGTCGATCCATTGTTTCCAATGTGCATAAAATGAGGTGTGTGCTTGAGTGCTGTGATCACACAAACAGTTGTGTAGCCATCCTTCAGCTGGATCTGGAGAAAGCATTTGATTGTGTCTCACATCAAATCCTGTTCTGCATACTCGACCACGTGAATGTAGGGTCCGTCATTCGTGAGGGAGTGGCCATGGCGCACCGAAGCTGCACAACAAGATTGATTGTAAATAAGAGTTTGGGGACCCCCATAAACGTGCAGCGATCGGTGCGCCAGGGTTGTCCCCTCAGCCCTCTGCTATTCTGCATTTACATCGAGACAGTGTGTTTAAATATCATAGAAAACGACAAAATTCGTGGCTTGCAATTGAAGCTGCAGAGGTTGAGCTGCTGGCATATGCGGACGATGTGGCTGTATTCGCAGTGAATCGCGAAGGGGCAATCGAGGCAGTGTCGTCTGTAAAAGAATTCACAAAGGTTTCCGGCAGTAAAGTTAATTGGTCAAAGTCCCTGGGGCTTTGGCACGGAGAATGGCCAACGACGCCCGAGAAGTTCGCAAACATGTCCTGGGTGACAACACCAGTAAAGTACTTAGGAGTCCCACTGCATAGTTATCGCGATAGCGAATCGTACTGGAGGGCACAGACTCAAGCTATGCGGAAAAAAGTGGAAGGGTGGAAAGGGCAACAATTGTCAGTTTTCGCCAGGGCCACAGTGTGCAATATGTTTTTTTATGTCGAAGCTGTGATACGTGATGCAAGTGGTGCATTGTGCAAGGATGAACGTACAGAGACTGCACCGGATATTTGCCATTTTTGTGTGGGCAGCAGAATGGGAACGATGTAGCCGGACCAGTTTGTTTAGGCGGGTGAAGGACGGTGGACTGGGTTTGGGGCATTTATTTCTACGACAGATTGTCAGCAGATTTCTTTTTTTTCGCGATGTAAAAGATCCATTTTTGCGTACTGTGTGCCAATTAAGGCTCGGAAATGCACTGCCGGACTTTGTTGTCTCGACCGAACGTGTATCGGGACGCATTTTTGGTTATTTTAGAGAAGTTGTCGCTAGTGTGCGATTCCTGTCTGTTCGATTTTCTTATGAATATTTATCTTGTGTTAGCAGGAAGAGGCTGTACAAGGATTTGTGTGACGTAGTTCTTCCCATACCAATGTACAGGGCCTTATACAGTGGAGGACCAGGACGCGACGTACTTAAGCGGGTGAAGGCGATGCAGGTCCCGTCAAATGCAAAAACTTTTTTCTTTAAGTTACACACGGAAACACTGCCAGTAAAGAAGTTCTTGGAAAGGAAGAATTTATTTTTATCTTGGGGTTCGCAATGCTTAATTTGTAAATAGCCAGAAACTATAGACCACGTTTTCCTACATTGTTGGGAAGGGGTATAATTTTTGGATATTTTACAAAGGACTTTAAAAAAGGAATTTCCATTAGACTCGCATGGTATTAGGTACTTGCCAGTAGAGAATGAGGATGGGGTGCCATTTGACCTTATTATGCTAATGGCCCTCCACTGTATTTGGCGCTCGAGAATGGCAGGATACCATTGCGATCCTGACGCACGGCCAGCACGGATCTATTTTCGGGAAGGCATGAATATATATATTGAAATTCAGAAACTTGCTCCTGAAGCTCCCGAGTGGCTCGGAAGATTGGAGCCATTAGTGACCCTAAGAGAATTTTAGCATGACGACGCCACAACCCACCTGGCTGATTGTTGTAATAATGAATGCTCATTGTGCCCTGTAAGTGGTTTTGTGTACTGTGCCGAAGTCAGGCAATAAACAAAAAAAAAAGTTTCGGTGGCGCAACTTTTTTTTGTTTATTGCCTGACTAAACAAAAAAAAAAGTTTCGGTGGCGCAGATTCTGCTTCCGGCCACGCCAGTGAACGGACGCAGGATGCAGGGCTCCGCAGGATTGGCTTCAGCGGCCATGTCGGGCCGCGGTAACAGGGCTATGGAACAGGATAATGGCTACCAGGTTGTTCTGCCAAGTCTACCAACAGGGCGTTTTGTGTTAAACAAAGTTTTTTTGCACGCGGATATCAGGGCCCGCCCGTACCGGGTGGAAGATTTCCGAGACGCATTGGCTCAGCGTTCGCTGCTCCCTGACGTTATCGCCATGGGGGCGTATCGCATGAGCCACGTCTGGGCCATCACTATGAAAGACGCGGATGCTGTGAAGATTGCTGGAGTGGGTGAGTTGTGTGTGAAGCAACGTCGCTGCCTCGTTATTGATCCCGCTAACCAGGATGTGAGGCTGAAGCTCCACTGGTTGCTTCACAACGTTCCGGATGAAGATGTGCGTGTGGCCTTCGCGCCGTATGGAAAGGTTTCCGAAGTGGCCAGGGAGCGCTGGCGCCTGCATGGCATATCGGATAAGGGTTCAACTAGCAGGATTGTCACCTTGAAGATGAAAGTGGGGGTCAAACTGGACGACTTGCCGCACCAGCTGAACGTTGGCGGTGAGTTGGCGCTCGTCGTAGTACCTGGAAGGCCTCCGTTATGTCTCCGGTGTCGAAGTACCGGCCACATTCGCCGAGAGTGTAAGGTTCCGCGTTGTGGTGCATGCCGTCGTTTTGGCCACGAAGAAGGGCAGTGTTCTCGCAGCTACGCGAGCATCGCTGGACCTGGGAACAGCGAAGATTTTTCCGAGCATCTGATGGATGAGGCGGACGCGGAAGAGGCAGCCAAAACAACCGGGCAACCGGCAAGGAATGATGGGCCGGTGTTGACCCCTTTGACAATGAGGAGGACGTCCACGGCCGTTGCGACAGCGGATTCTGCACCAGTGGAGAATGGTTCCCAACTGGACGCAAGTAACAACGTGGCGGACGCCAGAGAACCTGTGCTCGAAAGCCAAGGCAGCGCGGAGTCTCCCAACTCCGAAGTTATGGACTTCAACGCAGGAGTAAGCGGCCTACCCGTTGGGAAGCGGCCCCATGATGAGAGCGCCGGTGAGGATCTGCAGCCTGGTGGTGGCAGTGACGAGCCGCCATCGAAAGCACCGGGGGTTCGACGTTCGACGTTGAGGCCTCGGCTGAACGTTTCGTCCGAGACGCGGCAGGCGGGGAAACCGCCTCCGTAGTTTGGACGTGACCTAATGCATGTGAGTGCAGGGGGTGCGTCAGCCGTCATAGCCTGTTTTCGGCTGTGGCTCTTTGACTGTGTGTTTGACTGTGACTGTGGTGGCAAGTGCGGTGGTCAGGCACTCCTCAGTACGCATTAAGACATCCCTTTGGGAGGCCGGATACGAGCACGTACGCTTTGGAACCTCGGACAAGCAGAGCAACATGGACGATTGAGGTAGGCATCATATGGATCGGGCGCCTTTTTCTCTAGATGCATAGCAATTAAGCTAGATGTCCCATTACGTGTAGCAACCTTGAATGTTAGAGGGCTTGGAGCCCGAAGGCGGCAATTCCAGTTGAATCGCCTGCTGCTAGATAATGAAATCGACTTATTAGCCTGTTCAAGAGTCGAAGATAGAATCTCAGGACCATGCAGACCGCATGGTGTCTGTTTTCTATGCAAACTTTGATGTGTGTGTTTGTCACTCTGTGGGGGCATCAGGCGGATGCCTTCTTTTCATTCGCAATACTTTGGGTATAAGCGTACACTGCGTATTTGCATGCGAAAGTGGCCGACTCTTGGTTGTTGACTTTTTGTTCTCAAATTTATTTTGGCGTGCTGTCTGTATGTATGTACGCCCCCAATGTTGAAAGTGATCGTCAAAACTTCTTTTATTTAGTCGAGCCGTACTTGAAATGTGACAAAATTTTGCTTATATTGGGCGATTTTAACTGTGCGTGTGCTGCTACTGATCGAGTGAAGATTAGACCAGTGAAAGACAAGAGCGCTGAACTGTTGAATGTATTGGTGCATGACTATTGCTTGGAAGACATTGGAAATGTGTTTACGGGTTTACGGGACGGGTTTCTGCTGGAACCCGTCCGGAATACACGCACTTTCAACGCGATAGTCATGCGAGACTAGACAGGCTGTATGTATCTATTGATCTCGTTCCAATCTGTACCGACTATAATGTAAAACCTATTTCGTTTAGTGATCATTGCCTTGTTAGTGCGACTTTTGGAATGAAGGTTAAGAAATCTGTTTTCAACTGGCATCTATGGAAACTGAACGAGAAAATTTTGGAGGACGAAGAGTTTGTTAAGGCAATCACGAACGATTTGGAATGTTTGCTTAAGGTGCATGAAGAAAGCCATGCAGATAAATGGGAAAGATTTAAAGAGCAGGTGAAGATAAAAGCAATAGAAAAGAGCAGTGTTATTCGGTACAAACAGAAAGAAACGGAAAAGGAACTTCATGGACAACTTGAGTGCCTGTTGTGCATGGAAAGCTGTGCGCCAGGAAAGTTCACGAAGCAAATAAGAGATGCGAAATCTCATTTAGAAAGAATCGACGCTGAGAAGTACAGAGCCGCGGTTATACGTGCAGGAAGCGATAAACTGTGGGCTGGCGAGGCGCCGACAAAGCGAGCGCTATCAGATGAAAAAAGGTATGCTTGCCAGAAGGAAATCAGGCAAATAAGACATGAAGGGCAGATTACAAACGATGCTAAAGTTATAAAGTGTGCGATTCTGAAACATTTTGCTGAGCTTCTGAGTAATACGCGCGAACATAGTGAAGGGTTTCCAAAAGAATATTTACGGCTAATGCCAACGCTCGAAGATCATGTGAAAGAGAGCCTTGAAATGCCTATTACATTGCAAGAGATAGAAAAGGCCATAGATGACCTCCCATGTGGGAAAGCCCCTGGACCAGATGGGCTGAGCGCCTCCTTTTACAAAGCATTTAAAAACCATGTTTCCAGCCTTATGTTGGAAGTGATAAGAGAAGCCTACGAACGCAAACAAGTGCCATTATCATTTACTACCTCACACATCGTACTTATTCCAAAAACTGATGATCCGGAGAAACGCCTGTTGGTGTTGGTGTTGATTACAAAATGTTTATGAAGGTTTTAGCGAAGAGATTGCAGAGTGTAATAGCCAAATTAGCCGGACCGCACCAAACGTGCGGCATAAGAGGTGGCAGCATCGCCACAAATATACATCTGGCACGAACCGTACTGGAATGTGTAGACACGCTTGGAAGTCAGGTTGCCATGATTCAGCTGGATTTGGAAAAAGCGTTCGATCGCGTATCACACGACATCCTTTTCTCCATTCTAGAGCATTGTAACCTGGGCTCGGTAATCGCGGAGGGATTGAGAATGGCGTACGCAAACTGCTCGACGCGTATTATAGTGAGTGAGTGAGTGAGTGAGTGAAAAAACTTTATTGAGGTCTTTTGGTTAGTCTCGGAGAGTCTTCCTGCAGCCGCTTCTTCGCCACCGTTGGAGACTCCTTAGCACGGGTGGTTCCCTCATTCCAGGGCTCCACTGGTCCTGGCTACCTCGCATGCGTGCTGCACCAATGCCCTTTGGGCGGTGAGCTCGCAGCTGGTTAGCAATGGCGATCTCACTGACAGTCTCGAAGTGCGTTCTTCGGTGAGGCAAGGATGCCCACTCTCTCCTCTGCTTTTTGCAGCCTATCTCGAGCCATTATGCTTGGCCATTCTCAATAATGAATGCATCTCGGGTTTCAAGCTTCAATCGGCGCATGTGAAGCTACTTGCATACGCGGACGACATTGCAGTATTTTGTGAAAACAAAGAGAGCATTTGTGAATTGGTTAACGTTGTTGAAAAGTTTTGTGACCAGACTGGATGTCGGGTTAACTGGGAAAAAAGCTCCGGATTTTGGCACGGCTTATGGGATGCTGAACCGGCTTCTTTCTCCCGATTGCAATGGTCTTCCGTGCCAACGCAGTGTCTGGGTGTGCCCCTAGAATGTTATCGCGATCCTAGCTTACATTGGAAGGAAGAAACAAATAGAGTGCGAGAGAAAGCGGAAGCATGGCAGGGAAGGCAACTGTCAATCTTTTCACGCGCGTTCATCTGCAATGTTTTTTTTTTTTTATTATTTCAAAGATATGGTATGTAATGAATGTTCTATGTGCGTCACGAACTGCCATTCAAAAAATTCATCGTGTGTTTGCGGTTTTTCTTTGGACTTCGACCTGGGAAAAGACGAGGCGAACGAATTTATTTTTTTCTTTAAAAAGTGGAGGAGTCGGTTTGATTCATTTGTTTCTGCGCTAAGTGGTATCGCGCTTTTTTTTTCTTCGCGACCAAAATGACACCTTTTTAAGAACAGTCATGCAAGTGCGGCTGCAAAGGCTGTTACCCGGTTTTGTTGTCTCCTCAAGTGAAAACATGCGTGGTGCTGTCACAGGATATTTGCGCGAGGTAGTTCTCTCTTACAAGTTGTTAGAAGTGCGCTTTTCCCGTGAATATTTGTACAGTGTTGGCAAGAAAAAGCTGTATAAGGACCTAGTGGAAATAATGCTGCCGGCACCTTTGTATCGAGAGCGCTACCGTGGAGGCCCAGGGCAGGATATTTTAAAACGAGTGAAGAGGATGCCAGTTTGACCGGCTGCCAAAACGTTCTTTTTTAAGTTGCACTCGAACACTCTACCCGTCGTAAACCTGGCTTCACGAAAAAGGAATATATGTCCCTTGGACGACAAAGTGCCTGCTTTGCAAGAAGCCAGAGACAATTGAACACATATCCTTAGACTGCTGGGATGCAGTATTTCATTGGGACGTGCTACAAAGAACAATTAAAAAAGAGCTACCACTAAACCCTTATGGCATCCGGTTTTTACCGGTTGAGAACGAAGACGTACCCTATGATTTAATAATGCTTCTGGGCCTCCACAGCTTGTGGAAAACACGGATGCAAGTAAGGCCTGAAGATATTAACATTCGCAGTGTACGTGAAAATTTTGTTGAAAGTGCTGTTTATCTACGGGAATGTATCTGCGCGCTGCCCGACCCACCACAGTGGGCAGAAGTTCTGGATGACCTAGTAAAATTGAAGAAATTTTAACCTCACACGCGTCAGCTCAAGGGCAGATGAAGTGTTTTATTAAGTGTGACAATTTGTTCATGTATACCTCGGAAATAAAGAAAAAAAAAAGTTTCGGTGGCGCAGTGGATTTACACTGCGCATCTCTTCTCTGATGCTACTTAAACATGCGTTCGACTCCTGTGTCCTATTTATTTTTAAGATTTTTTTTTGCAATTGCCTTCACTGTAATTATATCCAGCCTTCAGTGAGTGTATGTTACCTTTAGAATGCGTTTACAGACACCTTTAAGTAAGAATCGGTATGACAACAGTTACACTAAGCAATTATCTTCCCCACAATCATTTCCTGCCTCAGTGAGTGTATGTTACCTTTAGGTTCGGTTCAGAGACACCTTTCAGCAACAATCACCGTTTACTGTGAGTGTATGTTACATTTAGGTTGCGTTCAGAGAGATCTTTCAGCAACAATCGCCGTTTAACTCGCTGAAAGCATCGTCTGCTCCAGTGCGCCTACGGGATATGGTATGGCAATACGCCCCCGGTACGCGTGCCGGGGGCGGGGAAAAGGACGCCCATTTCCGATGGAATTAAAAGTTGTACAACCAACAAACCATGCATATACGAAGCTGACCCCGCCGGGCGTCCGATCCAGGCGTCCATGCGGCGCCTTTCGTTGGCTGCATCCTAGAAGGTCGCACCACACAGCAAACAAAAGCAGACTTAATTGTCTAGAAGACGTTATTACACCAGGCATCAGCGGCGTTTGAAGTTGATTTACAGGATACAAAAAGGCGCAGTATCTGTCACAATTCTCAGCGGACACAGGTCCCACGCCGTAAAGGAAGGGAGGAAGATGGGAGTGAAAGAAGAGAAGGAGATAGACGTGCTGTAGGGGAGGGCTACGATCCCCCCCCCCCCCCCCCCCCCCCCCCTATAATAGCTTTCGCTTCATCGCAGTTTAGGGGCCCAAAGTGCCCTCTAGAATGTTTTTAGTGTTGAGAATATGGCGTGGAAGAAGAAAATATATTGAATGCAGAACTGCACGTTAATGCCTTAAAATTGAAAAAAATAATGAAAAAAGAAATAAAATATTAGTTGCAATGGGATACGCTTGCCCCTACTGCAAATTAGTAATGAAATGTGTGAAGAACGCTGAAACTACTCGCCCAGCAGCGCTTATAAACAGACCACGATAATATTTTGGCACTAAGAAGACAATCAGTTTTCTATGGCCCTTTATTGTCTAGCTGAAAACTTCAATTGCTATGAAAACGCAAGCCAGACCGGCTGTTTTTTTATACTTTTGCATAAATGAGTCACGATTATTCATGACCGTGATGTGCAAAATGGCCTTTCTTCCCCCAAAGCCATAGCACTTAAAAGTGGTTTCAACTGAGAATTTATAGGAAATCGCAATCCATACAGCATATCAGTGATGCACCTAACCTCTTCTCACCTGTGGCGTTGAAACGACGAATTTAAAGGAAAGGGTTCTACTTAATTTCCGGAGAACTCACAGGGCATGGAAAAGGAAAAAGGGGATGTAATAATGGATGGTTGGTTTGTGGGCTTTAAAGTCCCAAAGCGACTAAGGCTATGAGAGACGCTGCAGTGTAAGGCTCCAGAAATTTCGACCACCTGGGGTTCTTTAACGTGCACTGACATCGCATAGTACACGGGCGCCTTGCGATGTCAATGCACGTTAAAATGTTTAGACTCACGTAGCATTCAGATTTGATTTAGACACAACAGAGAGTTCTCGGCATTCTAGTCAAAATCAAGGAGAAATGGGCACAGGCAGGAATGTAGTGCGAAGAGAGGATAACCGGGTAAATGCGAAGGATAACAGAATAGATTTGAGGGCTAATTCACCCGAAGGAGAGAATTGAATCGCTGGAGTCCGCTAACTGGCAAATACAACGTAGCTCGACGTCCCTCGCTTCACCTCGTCCGCTGAATCAGCAGACGGCCTGCATTTGAGAACGCTGCACCGTGTTCGCAACTGCAGGGCATCTGCTGCTTTTCTAGCAGACTGCATCTCCTAAATGGGGCAACAGAGGTATTTTCGTCCATCACCCGTGAATCGGCCTTAAAGAGAAGTAGTAAGCAATTATTCCTTGAAGTATAACAAGGTAAACATTGTTATGGCTTAGATAGTCTAATCCCGGTTATTAAAGCGAGAGCTTATGCTTGGTTACACTGTGCTAAGTCAGGTTAGACACATATAGATAACCTAGTTTACAAAGTAGAAGCTCAATTAAGCATGTTCTGACACTACTGTGATTTAAATCCTCCATGGAAACGCAGGCGAAGTACTGGTTCCAAAGCGTGACACTCCAAGGCTGTCTAAGAACCTGAAGGACGCCACAGCAGGGACAAGACAACAGGAAGGTGTCGAGCGAATTTTGAAGGATGTTGTCTCAGGGGGCGAGCAAGATGGAGACGAGGTGGTGGTGGAGGGGAAAGGATTGGCATACGACTGCAAGGCGGCGTGATATTGCGTCACAGAACGTATATTTGTCTAAGATATCTACAGGTACGACACAGTTTGCCAGGTGTGTGAAGAAGAAGAAGAAGCAGAAGAAAAAATAGAAGTCTTCCTACCATAGCCAGGCCCATATCTGGCGCGGGCCCGTAAGTCCAGGGCACAGGGCGGCAGGAGCGGGACTACAACACGGTGAACTTGCACCCGAGAGCCCTCCACGGAAGAGGAGAGGACTCAGCTGTGGCCTGTTGAAGAGGGCCAGGTCAGCCTGGTGGCTTTAATTTGTCATTGAGCAAACTGTATTTCAATGATAGGTGGATTTACTTCTGGTTGGTCACTGGGAGGGGCAGCGGCCTCCTGTAACCGAGCGGGGCGCTACCTCTGGCGATGAAGCCTAGAAAAATAAGGCTGGGAGCAGTTGCGCACTTTTGTAATCCAGTCTATAGGAGGCCACGTTGGCAGACTCTCAGACGGCAGACTTAAACATCGGAGATTGGTGCACTCTGAAAAAGCCTAGCTCACTAAAGGGGGATAAATTCTCTGGTATATGGAGCACTACGGGGGGGGGGGGGGGGGGGGTTGACTGAGAACTACAGTTTTTACAGACAATGTCCCTATCGAGAAACGGGACTAGGGATAAGGCTGGGGAGTTCCCGGCTCCCTGTAATACAAGGAGGAAGGCAGTACAGTTGGAGATGCCCACTCCGAAGTAGCGAAAAATAAGAGTGGGTTCACCCGCCGGTGCAATCCAGGGATGGGCTGTGCGGCTAAGCCTCATCTAAGGACGCCAAAGGGGAAACCCCACTGGGTAAAGTCATCAGGGGTAGGAGCAACCATGTGTAACTCAGCCCGCGAGGATGCATGGGGGTGCTGTTAGAGGCGGGCTTCACTCCTCCTCCGGGAAACCAGGGTCGTCTTGGGAAACGCTGAGGTCTTCAGGCATTTCCGTAGGCTAACAGAGTGAAGAAGAAGCGAAAGCAGAACTGGTGCAAGCACCCTTTGAGAGTCTGTAAGTAGTACCGCTGTGGGGTGGAGGGTGAAACCTCCCCTCGCGCTTCCGGTAGGTCCTGCGGAGTTCTATCAACGGGGCCGACATCAAAACCAAGACTTACCAAAACTTGGTAGAATTGGGCTGTCGCTTGCAGTGCGGCACGAAGAGAGCTACCGAAGTCAGGGACGCAAAGGCGTCTGGTAGGGGTGCACGTCATGGAAGTTCACCACGGGTTTTGTGACCCCGCTGCCAGAGTACGTGGGTACGCCCCACAACCCGACTAACGTGATGGCAGTAGCGTACAGGTCAGCGACGCGCTGAGGGATAGCTGACAGGATTTGTTTTGACAGTTCGACGATGACCAGACGTAAACTGGTACAGGAGTGGTCCCCGGCGTGGGTGTCCGCCATTTATGGGACTTAGCTCCTGGGAAGGGACTCGGCCTGGGAAATTTCGAGTAAGCCCAGGGGATACGGTTTGGCGAGCTGTAACCCTTCTTAACCGAAGCGGGGGCCTTGTGGTAGAGACTCCGCCTCGCATACGAGAGGCACCAGGTTTGATTCCAGGCGCCGCCGGATACCCACCAGTTTTTAATGGGTACAAGATCTCCCCAGGCCTGGGGCTCGGCTCTTTCGAGTGAAATGCTTGGCAAAGGGGCCATAGGTCCCAAATAGTTGCGCCAATGGGACAGTGATCCGTTCCGCCATTAAACAACGATAAGTGCGCCTCGTGCTGCGAAAGGCCATTGTGTGGCCTTTTCTTTTCTTTTTTTTCTCTTTTTGAACCAATATTCTTGGTCCATTGTCCCTTTTCTCAAGCATTTCACCCCAGAAGAGCCCTGCACCAAAGCGTGGGAGATCTTGTACACATTGGAAACCGGTGGGTACCCGGTGGCACTGGGGATTGAATCTGGTACCTCCCGAATGCGAGGCGGATGTTCTCCACCGCTTCGGTGAAGAAGAAGAAGTATTTGTGCGAAGTAGAAGGTAGGCAGCAGAAAGTGGAAGAAGAAAGCGCTTTCGGCTCTTGCGAAGAAGCAGTAGCAGCAGAAGCACTGAGCGCCGCCGAATCCGCGCACCGCACGTGCGAAGAAGCGCGACGCCGGCTCCTTGTGCCGTACCTCCGACCAAATTGCAGCGCCGATGACCTTAGCTCGACGAGGCCAGTAAATATTTCGATTTACCATATTTTGTAGCAAAAGCTACGTTAGGCTATTAGAAGCGAGTGTAACCGCACCGTTCTTCGACCACAATTGCGCATGCGCCGTAACTATGGAAACAAGCTGCGTCATTCCAGAGTTGTTCCGCCGCTGCGCAGACTCGTGACGATAGGTTCTTTGCAAGGTAGCTTAACTGCGCATGCGCAAATCGTTCTCTGGTGCCCTCCACTGAGCCGTCTCCTCCATCGTGTACGACTCCGTATGATTACGTGACTAACAGGGCAACTAAAGTTACAAGCCTCAGCGTTTACGCTTGCTAGTCAGATGCGCCTTGGATGAAGCCGACGGTGAGCTCTCGCAAAGTAGAGGGCATCTTCGGAGACTGCGAGAAGCTGCGTCGGATGACCCGGAAATCATTGCTTGGCGTAAGGATGCCCGACAGCGTACAAATAAAAAAGTAAACGCTTAGCGTGCGTCCAAGACGCCGACAGAGCGGGGAGAACGTCTCGCCAAGAGGCGGCGTCAAAACGCGGAGCGAGAGACACGCCAAGCCGTTGCCCAAATACAAGAAGAACGTTCGATGCAGCAGGAAGAACTAGATGCGATGACGACGCACCGGGTGACTGACTACAATATGTGGCTGGCAGCCAGTGCTTCGTCAACGAGAACGTTCTAATCTGTCTTTATGAAAAGCCAGTTTGGTTTGGTGTCCAGCGTTCGTGATAGGCTGTGGCATCGGAGAGACTTGACACCGGTGAGTGCATCCATGTATCATACTCTCTTTCACTACCAATATCCTGACCTATCTGAGCTGAGCCACTGCAGACTTGTTTTGCCTTGCCGTTATCAACTATCGCGATTCCAAATATCGAGGTGGCAAAAATCTTTTCAGCTTTATATTGTTATTATAATAAATAACCAAGCGAAGCGTTGCAAGGGTAGTAAAAAGTATGTGGGCAAAGCACGTTAAGAACGTTCTGGCGGGCTAATTGGTTCATGGTTCAAGAAAACGAAATCTGCGCTATGGTCCTTGTTCTTACCCCTTCGTCGTCTTGTAGAAGAATTTTTCCTTTATTCGAATTTGATAACAAAATCTGGGGATCAAGCGGTTGCTGCCAGCACAGGACAAGGCTAATTGGAGGAATATGGGAAATCCCTTTGCCCTGGAGTGATTATACTGCGGATGATGATGGCAATATTGATGATTATGCTAGCTATACCGGCTATTTTATTACTTTTTGTAGCGTAAAAGTATCGCAATACTAATGACCACACAGAACAAATGTTTTTTTATTCCCTCAAATACCCTAAGAAAAAAGCATTTTAAACAGTAATTCCATTTTCAAATAAATAAACCAACAGCACGTACAAAAGCTCTTGGCTAGTAGTGATTTGCATATGTTTTTCCTCGACAGCAGGTTGATGGCAAAGAATAGAAGTTGTGCCTTACCTCGCCCCCGAAAGTTTCATGAGGCGGTGGCAGGCAGGAGATGTTCACGGCACTCTGTCGAGATTCTTCGCCTGAATAAAAGTGCGAAAGATGTGTAAGCGTATATATTTCGTGCAAAGACAGACGTGCTGAAATTTGATAACAACTGGCACGTTTGGAATAAAGGTTGTGGACAAAGAACATAATCAATTTTTTTGGCTAGTCAGGGTTGCTCTTTAAGTTTACTGAGAGTTTTAGGTTGATGAAAAATTCGGCAGAAGCACTCAACACAGCTTGTTTGAGAGAATATGAAACCATTACGTTAGCTTATATTGCACTGCTCTGCGAAGAGGTGCGTTACGGTTGGTCGCATGACAATGATTTAAGAATATAGCTGAGTCATGATTGCGTTGAATGTTTCTACGGGCTGCACATCACATTATGTTCGTTCGTGAAGTAGTGCGTGGTGATTAAACTAGCAAGTCAACCCCCGGCGGTATTACCGTCCAGCTTCCAATCACCAGAACGTTGACCGGGATTTTCTGTCATGCCAGCTGTCTGAGGCTTTGCAAAGGGGACATAAAGAGCTTAAGCTTTAATAGGTAATTATGAATCAAGAGTACCACAAAAGTGTTATTTCTGTAAGTATATTACTTAGATGAAGGCGGAGCTTACAATACGTTTCGTACTCAAGAAAGGGCTTTAGGATCAAGGATGCCGACGAACATAAAAACAAAAACGCCTCATTGATGTTATTTCGCAAATCCTTACTGAGAACCTAATTGATAGAGGTGACGTCGGTAGATTGTATCTGAATGCGTGACACCTTTATTGAGTTGTTTTACAGATGAAGTCTCATCGATGTAGCGTGAGGTCATTCGCGTAGTCTCATATTCATGTAGAAAATATTTCACATATCCTCATTTTTCATTACACTTTTCATTTTTCTGAAGAAGGCTCAACCAGTCGAGATGAGTATAGGATCATTTTGAGTGCAGCATGGTTGAGCGTTGTCCTTGAGTGTTTTCATTTCTTTCCTCCATGAAAACACCATGGGTGAGCGTGCTTAAAATAATGCTTCAAATAAAAATGCTTAAAATAAAATTTATTCAATTCAATTCTTTATTTGACGAGTCCTATTCCCTTACAAATTGGCATACGTATAGGTAAGGCAGTGACAGAAGAGTTTCACAGGTCAGGAAAAAAAGACAAAGAAACATTGCAAAAAAGGAAATACCGAAACATGTACCCAAAATGGGCTTGAATAAACAGTAGTCAACAGGCAATTTTTGAGGCAAGAACTATAAATATACTACACACTTCACAGAGCTAGACAATAAAAATAATTTATTCTTAAAAATCGAATTACAAAAAAATCTAACGACTCTCGCTCCAACCGATTCAGCAGAGGCGAGTGCGTATGATAAAGGTTCCTGGCTGTAGTTCATTCCTGGCGGGGGTAATTGCACATTTCACGATGACGAGTATGGCCACAAGATTTGTTCTTTTCGAGCTTCGCGATTTCCGCTAAAGTGTTATCGCTGGATTAAAAAGACTTCCAGAAATCAATCAACCCCTCATGAATCCAAGGGTGTAAAAGGCCAGCTGCCCTAAACGCCTTTAAGATCTACCTATTATGGACATAGTGGCCTCCAAGATGCTTAGGCGTCAAATAAACATGAAACAATTGTTCTTAGGTTTCCTTGAAGATGCGATGTGCTTAGGACAGCTAAAGGCACAACAGGACAGCACGCACGGCTAATCGAGCTAAGAAGGCATTGTGTAAAGAACGCTCGAGTTTCAAAGCTATTAAGGAAGAGAACGTAAGGAATACGTGTCTCCGAATGGAATGATGGTATACGCTGTTAGGACCCGGCTCCTAGCAGCGGTTTGCGCGGCTCCTGCAGCGACCGACGACTGGAGTCGAGCTGGTGCAGGTGAGCGACGGACGCCCCTTTTGTAGCCCAGGTGCTGCTCCGCTTTGACACCCGCGAATTGAGGAGGAGATTCGGCATCGGGTGTGGCCGGACACGCTAACCGAACGCACTGGCACCTGAGCGAGCGCCGGTGTCATAGAGGCGCGCCCTCCATCCCCCCTTGCACCTGGACAGATCCGCGACGGGAGACCAGCGCGCTGGCGAGAGGCACGCCGCTAACTACGGCGTCCAGTTGGACAGTTCAAGTGCAAATGGCTTTCTAGCCCATTAAAGAAGGCGCTCGGTCGGTGGGCGAGAGAGACGACCATGAGCGTCCATCGCATGTTGTGCTCCTCTACCGGAGGGGACGCAGAGGATTCTCCCTGGCCGGCGCTATTCGAAGACAGTCGCGTGTAGCCTGTAGCTGTCGGCCCCCATGCCGATGTTGTTCTATCCTGTACCATGCCTTTAAATACTGTTTAAAGTCACATTTTTTTCAGCTCGTCTCATGGACTCGGGGCCTTCAAACAGAGGTCAGTGTCATTACTTTCATGTTCTCGCTCCGGTTTGGTCGAATATCGTCTTGGCAGAAGATAGTCTAGGCTGCACTGGCTCCCGACATCTAACATGGAGTCGCGGTGGGATCGTGAAGCGGCTCGACCCCTCTCACATCTAACAACGCATGGCAAAAAGACGTGCACTAATTGACGCTGACGCAGCTCCGGTGTGACACTTATTAACGTTTTACTACCAGGAAGTCATCCGCAGTTCTTTCAGCTACATTCATTCCACCTCAATTGATTTTATCTAGGAATGTTCACGTTTGCGCTAGGAAATGCTTTTTCTATCCAATAAACAACACGCACTAAAATTCTGCACCACAACCTTTCTTGAACCAACCTGTTCTTGAAGTCTAAAAGGAATTTTTCTAGCAGTATCATCCTAGCAGCACATAGGTGAATCACATCATTTGCAAAACAAGGGTGATATGGTACGCTAGCTCACCTGGTTGTAAGCACGTCCCATTGACACAGTGTCCTGTAAGTAAAACCCATTCATCGGACAACCTCCCAGGGTAGGTCGCCTCATACTTGCAAAAATAGAAAGAAAGCGGAGTTAGAAATATGCAGTAAACTTTAAAGAGACCTTGCCTTATTTTCTCTCTAGATTGTTAATTAAAAGATTTCAAAACAAACAGTTGTAGCTTAAGGGCACGCGGGACGTATTATGCACATATGTGGCTCCAAATCTCGAAATAGACCCCTTCAGAGATACGAATGGCTGTGTAATAGACTGTTATCAAAGCAGCACGACCAGGATTCTATTGAGCAAATTCCAAAATTAATCATCGGTGTCATCAGCGTACATTCCACAAAATTTGGGAAACTTTTTGGCTTGATCGTAGTAGTATGGGATGACAGTGTTGTCTAGGGCTGTTTAATTACAAACGTACATACATGCGTATACAGTCGTATGATACCGCTTCACGTGAGAAACAATGTGGCATGCTTAAAAATACCCGCCTGGCCTCCCGTGGCCAAGGGGCGCGGGGTGGGGGCGAAAGGTGAATGTCAGTAATGTTTTGTATAAAGAATTCTAACTGCCGTCGGAAGCTAAAACATTTCGTTTTCAGACTACACTGGAACATTGCCTGTAAAGTCTTTTGAAGAAATGAAATGTTTTTTTTTTCTACCATGGGGATCCAACTGCCACCGGTAAGTATCCAAAACAATAGATCACATACTTTGCCATTTATCAGAAGCTTACTTTTTGGACGTGTTCCAAAATACCAGTAAGAAATAGTTACCGTTTCCCTCGCTTGGAGTTAGATTCCTAGCTACCTATAGATACCGAAGATTGTGGTCCTTTTAATTTGTTGGCCTCCGTTGTAAACGGCACACCTGAATGGCCAGGTATTAATCTTATATGGATGCGTGCCCTGCACTTCAGGTATTGTCGTGGAAGTAATGATAATTTAATGAGTTTTTGGAACCCCAAACTTGCGCTTTGTCGGGCTACCAAGGTTGGAGCTTCGATTGCGCCGTCATAATTTTAGCCTTCAAGGCTACACACGACTGCGTTTTCAACTTTTGCAGCAATTGTCTGTAATTTTGCATGACTGGTTTCAAAGCGTGGCGAATAAAAAAGGCTTGCAAGGCCTAGTCTACAATCTATCTGGCATGCAAAAATGCCAATTCATGGATTAATCTCCCTCCTGAAGACCACAACTTTGATATTTTTAAACGCAATAAATTTTCTAATTCATTTGAGCGTTGTGGCAACTTTCAAACCTCTAACCGTTAAACTGTTGAAGCAACTTTTTAATTGAGATGTATAGTGTGTTCGAAATTTTCGATCGAGGCCATGGGGCTGTGAGCTGATGACACTGTCCACCAATAAAAGTTTCCGCGAAACCTCTACAGCAGCTGTAGAGTTAACTCGGAGTGTTTGTAGAAACAAGAACCTTACAATTAAAGCTATAATATTTCACAGGTCACTCACACAAAGCGGAGTCCTTTTAATAAATGCCACATTTTGGAGTTAGCCCCTACGCCAACCTTAGTAATGTGCGTTCCCGTTAGAGGCAACGCCAGAATGTGATTCAATGACCGCTAGTACCATCTACCGGAAGAGGACAAAGCGATGATCTGTCCCGCCGTTGAACCACGAGATGGAGAAAGAAAACAACTTAGTAGAGGCCCTTGCCATTCCCAATGCATTGGAGAAAGGGTGGTGGAAGTTACGTCAAAATTTAAGGTTAACCTAGCTAGGCCATTAGCAACGGCATCGCTGTTGCTATGAAAATTCGGGCCGCTAGCAACAGCGTTGCTAAGGGGCCGAGCTACGTGAGCGTCGCGGAGATAGGAAATGCGGAGGGTAAAGGAGAAGAGACATTGCAGCGTCCGGTCGCGGAACCGCCACGCCGGCTTCAAAAGAGTGAAGTCAGGGCCTCTGGTATACATGCTCGTTTCCAGCCGAGCATCAAGCAGCCGCACGCTGTCCCTTCGGAGCCCCGTATACGAAGTGGGCAACGCCTATCTTTACTTTTACTTCCTTCCTTACCCTCCTTATGGTTCAAGCAAGCCTTTCTCATATAATTTTGTCTCTTTCTCTATAACCGTGCCAAATAATGAAGGGATCGCTTTCGAGGAGCTCGTCAAAGAAACGCCCGATCATCCTGGAGCCACTGAAGTGGCATACATGCGTCTCTGTCACTAGGACATGCGAGTGAATTGAGGCTCGCTCTTATCATAAAAGGATCTCGCTTTCCACTGAGTGCTGCATGCACGCCCCGTGCCACATCGGGTCGGGCACAATAGGCTTCGTCGATAATGTATCTTGCCCCATTCCTCTCTCTTTATGAAAACTTGTGATGGTGTACAAAGCGGTTTTTTTTTTTAACGCAAAGAAACGGCGGCTGAGTTCGGCCCTCGTGCTGCTTTTGTGTGCCAGAGTGCGCCTTAAGTGCATCACCATTCCATGCTGCTTTCAGCCGCCGCATCCATATGAAGTACAGAATTTACCTCAGCAGCATAGTGTCGCAGCTGTTTCACCTCAAATCTCGTATAATTTGAGAACATTGGGTAGTATAAATTTTTATACTTGTGCGCTGTACCATAACGGCTGCAAACGTGTCTGTTTCTGCGAGACATAAATGAGAAAAAAATTAGCAGGGGTCATCTCTGTTACAGCCATCATAGTGCAAAAACACTAGATTTTTACTCTTACTTGTTTAGGCGTTTGCAATTGCGGATACCTAATACAAAAGACACCTGGTGCAAAATATTCCACCATGTAAAATGGCAGAGGTTTACTTGTGACCTCTTAAATTTAGCTCCTGTGAAACGGTGTGCTTGATCTCGCAGGCCACAAGTTTAATTCTACTTGCGACGCCATTATATAGCAACCCCATCGAATGATGCATATTTACCTAAACTTGGTTATAACCACCGAAAACACCTGCCATTGTGGCTGAATCGTTAAGAAGCTGTGCTAGTGAACCCGGCTACATGGCTTAGAAACTGACCGGGTCAAATCCACTACAATGATTTTGGTCTTGTTTTTTTTTTTTTTTTTTTACTGTGGAAGCATCACAAGAGGTCTTCGTCAGTCATTATTCCTTCATAGGCTCTGTCACTGTCTCTGTTGGCTGGCGAACTTGTAAGGATCGCCGACGAGACTCGCGCGTTGAAGCCGCTACACCGGACTGTGTTTAAATTACCCGCGCAAAGGCACGTGGTTGTGACCTCACGAAACGTAACTCTAAGCAAAGCGTATCATAACGAGTACAGAGCCCAGAAGAATGGGTGATGCTACATTCACACCAAATCGGTCTAGGGGCGGAGCTTCCGCTTTTCACGTGACCGTTGACGTCATGGCATCGGCAAAAAACACAAAAAATAAGCTTTGCTCCGGCGCGGCGGCTGCGCGGAAAGCGTCGCCGAGGTAAGTCGCCTGCTTCAACTTTAGAGCCATAACGGCCGCTTGTGTACCCTGCACTCGTTGTAGCTAGCCAGCAGCGGGAACTTAAAATTCCTTATGCTAGCATAAGCAGACTTTCACTTTTTATTCACTTTTTTTTGCAAATCTTCACCGAAAGATCGCGCGAACCTCGTTCAGTTTCACAGTATAATATAGCTGCTGCAATAGAAATGTGAGTGATGATTATACAAACTTACTATGTGCACTCGATGTCAGCTTAGAGATATTGTTCTTGAACGATACCTTTAATTGTGATCATTCGAACCGCGCATTTGCGGAGCTACGCCGATCATCAAAATTATAGGCTTACCGATCTATAGCTGCATATTGCGCAACTTAATTCTATGCAGCTAATAAAATGGCACATTTTTAGCTGGCATGGCGTTTCGTCGGCACTTACCTCGATCATGCACAGAACCTTCATGATGAGGTCGTCATTGAATTCACCAGCTGGCACATATATATATATATATAT
>JAJIZL010123380.1:57631-125829 GCA_023969395.1 Amblyomma maculatum | reverse complement strand
CGCACATTGCGAGGAGGGGTTCTTCTGTGTTTGCCGCAAGATGGCTCTGCATGTGCGCAGAGCGCAGAATAAATGTAGCGGAAACGTACTTCGCTACTCGTGTAACTGCGACTTCTGTAAGTAACATGCTCATAATTACCAATATACACCGCAGTATAACGTTCTACGGCACATTTCTAAGGCAACACCGCATTCACTAGAAGCGCTTTTGTACCGCTTTCAAGCATCGAACTTGTGGCTCAGTGGTAGCGTCTCCGTTTCACACTCCGGAGACGCTGGTTCGATTCCCACCCAGCCCATCTTGGAAGTTGCTTTTTATTTATGAAGTGCGTGCCGGGATTTATCGCTCACGACCAACGCCGTCGACGCCGACGACACCGGCTTTTCTGCGACACGAGCTCCTTAACACTACCGCGTTAAGAGGCATCTGAAACACATCGAACGCGTGCTATAACGCGCCGGAGGACGGTATAGACCTACCCCACTAAGATCGTGATGCTTGTTAGCATAATGTGATTGGTGGTCTGAGCCGGCCGTACCATAAGAAACCCCGCAATACTTAGAGGAGGCTCTTCTTGAATTTTGTCAAATTTATATTCTTTAAACTTTAAAAGCAAGAATGTGTTACTTTACCAGCAGTGTATTGAGTCACTGCGCGTTCAATATAATATATCTTGCACAACTTACCTCACCGGATTATAGAATGCGAAATTTATTACACAAAGCCTTTTCCGTACTGGGAGCAATAATTTAGAGGAAAATGTTTCTAATGTACCACTTACCTGACACACGCTCTCGTCATTAATATCCGAGGTGTTACCGTCTGAGCAGAATTCCACACAGGCTTCAGTTATATTGAACTGGATAAAAAGAGGTTAAGAAGTGTTTAAAAAAATGCGTTTCGTTGAAACTGTTGCTATACCCAGGGTTGGAAAAAAGCGCACCGATACGGCTGTGCATGGATGCACGCAGTGACTAACTTTCTGCGCTTCAATATTCTACTCAACATCAAGGTATTCCTATCAACAACGGACTAGTCTCTTCCACTGTTTGCTAAATTTCGAAATGAAACCATGGTAGCCTTTATCCCTGACCTGCATTGACAAAAATAAAATGCATTGCACGAAGAGTGTCGCACTCTACAGGGTGCCTCTTGGTCCAAATCGCTTAACCTTGCTCGTCTGGAGGTTAGCAGCGCAGACTGCAGCGACAGACATCGGAGACCAGTGCGGAGGTTACACCATTTATTCAAAAAACATGAAGGTTCTTTTACCCTCTGTCAGAAGGCAAGACCTCCGACACTGTCATGTCTCGCCAACCATCTGGTTTGGCGCAAAATAGTTTTATCCAATCAAGAGAGCCTGTCAAGGTGACAGGTCAAACTGTTTATTTTGTAATGACACCGACAAAGTGCAACAAGATGCTCACGTAGTCTAGTTGTCTCGGTAACCTCAAAACTTTACCGCATGAACTGCGGCGTCTGTTATGGACATTCCGCTATGCGAATTCAGGCGCCGAAACATTTTTAGTGGGTGACCCGATTTTCCAAGATTGAGTTCCCTTGATTTGTGCTATCTTGCTTATAGCAATTTTTGTATAATGTCTGTCTTTTGTTAGTGTTTTCGACAGCTTTACCTGTATATGTTTTGTTGGATAACAATGCTTAAATATATGCCGCGGTTCAGTGACGTAGCCACAAACATTAGTCGGGCGGTGTTGCACGCCGTCGATTGAGAAAAAAAAATGGTCGAAAAAAGACCGAAAGGAAGAGGGGATGCAGCACTCAGAAATTTTCGGGTAATGTTTTGACACCAACTCCCCTCTCTCTCTCGCTCCTTGGCGACGCCTCTAATACGTACTGCTGCTGGCTTCCCCGAATGAAGCGCAGCACTTCCGATCTTCACGGTCCGCTCCCTTTTATTTTTCGATGCAACTGACACGCTATAAAGCGCGTTTCAACTTATTTAGGGCTGTAACCGGCATAGTGGCGGCCGCTGTTCTGACATTATTGCTTACCCGAGGAAAACGTCCTGCATATATGGCCATACCACTTCAGTTATTTTTTTTTTTTTTTGCCTTTCCAAAGATCACCGAGTTTCTAACGACTCGAAGGAAAGATTACCTCCCCATTCTTTTGTATCGAGCCACGGTGGAAAGCAATGATTGCCTTTCAAAGGAAATGTTGCATCACGGGGCTTGATCATTTAACGTGGACTATCTACCCCGAGCCTAGATTTTGAATTCGCGGCTGCACGAATAGATCCAATTCGTTAGTCCCCTGCACGAGATCACTATACATGTACTACCGGCGCAACAGATCCCCTTGTGTGGTTAACTGGCGCACTCTCGCACGAGGAAATGCGTTTGGTCGTCTTTATAGAATTTCACCCATGTGTAATGGATTCAGAATGATTTGACATCGCGTTGCCCACTTTAGATGCATTAAGCGGCCAAAACGTTTTAAACAGATCGAACACTGGGGTCCGCAGTCATCGATTGTGCCCATCTTTGCTAGTACCCTAACCTCCAGACCCCAGCCTCGAGCCGAAAGCAAAATAAAAACCGCGTTTTTACGCACTTACCATTTGACCAATAAAGCCAAGCTGGCTCCATTTTTAAAGGGCTCATTGTAGACAGCACGAAATATCCGACAACATGAATACCGGTCATGGAATAGAAAGCGAAGGTGTGTAAGAAGATGTTGGTATTTTGAAGAGGTCTTACAATTTTTCCTACAGTGGTAATGACAGGGCTTCACAAGTAGGAACTGCAGTTGGTGTGTGCGATTTTCGATGCGATATAAAATTCCCGAATTCCGATGTCTTCAATAATTAAGTCTTAATTTATATGTTATGATGCAAGGTGTCGTTTTTTCCATGATTGATTGACGTGTTTTAGACTCTTTTCGATCATTTTATGACATGATTACAGCGACGCAGTCGCGAGAGAGACCATGCTTAGTGCGATATATTTTGATGTGACGCTGCAGCGATGCATATTAAGTATTGTTGAGGCAAGGATCCGTTTCTACGGCTTCGGTACAGTGCGATACAGCACTAGGAATGGAGAGGAAAATAGACTTGCGCAAATACGGTTCACTTGTGCATGTCTTTTCGAGTCTCCTTCGTTCTGTTGTAGCTCGCAATAACTAAGACATCGATGCAATCTTGATTAAGAAATAACCCATGTTGTGGGCCGAAGGCGCGAAAGGCCGAGAAGAAAGCTAGGCACGATAAAAATTAACATTCCGTTAAATAATAGTTGTTTAGTAAAGCGATACTCACATTCTTGTTCACTCTAGCCGTTTTTCTTGAGCATGAATATGCTACCGAGGAACTTGAATCATGAGATCCTGCAAAGGGGGTGAGAGCAAAAATGAAGGCGATCTCTACTCAGATTGAGCAGAATTTTTTGCGTGCGGCAAATCAAGACACATTTGTTAACGTTCTCCTGCACCTTAGCTCCACAAAAAACAGATCCCACAATTTTCATTTTCATCATCAGTCAGGCTGCATCCACAGCAGGGCAGGAGATCATTTTAAAGCCAGCCAGTTACCCCTGTACTGTGCCAATCTTCACGTAATTCCCGGTATAGTCCACTGACCTGATTTCTTTATCGCATCAGCCACACCTTTTTTTTTTCAGAAATTTTAGTGCGGGAGCACATGGACAAACAGCCCTCTAGAGAACAGTGTGAGGGTAACAGCAGACAAAAAACTACTCATGAATACAACACAGTCAAACAGCACAGGGGTCTTTTTTATTTGTGTTTACTTTGTTTTATTACAAGATTTATTTCACGTTATTTTATAATATTTTATTTTCTATTATGTTTCAATATAACCACTGGATTAATCATTGGCTTGATATGTGGCTGCTAGGTAGAATTCTAGACTTCTGGATTATCTACGACATTTTTGTATTCGATTATATCTTTCGCAATAGATTGGCCAAAGTTAAGATAATTTAGTCAATTTAGACAAATATCGCTTTTGATGTCGTTACTAGAATGAATTCTGGACATCTAGATTGACTTACGACCTTTCTGGATTAGCTTATGTCTTTTGGCTATAAGTTGCCCAATATTTAAATACTATAGCCCATGTTCACGTGTTAAGTGGCTACTGTAGAATTGGCTATGCTTCTGTCTCATTGACACATTCTTCCCAACCCCACTCGTGAGCCAAGTAAGGTTTTTGCCTTAAAAACAGTATGACAAACAAACGGCATCGCGCACTACGGTGCAGGTTAGGGGCGAAATTTATAGTCGTGAACCCAAATGCAACGCACACATCAGCGGTGTTGTTATCACAGTCGGGAATAATTCAAGTTAAGTTAGGTTGTAGGGCAAAGCCCTTTGCAGCTGTGAGAAAGCATTTTCTGTCACGCATTTGTTTTTCTCCCTTCTTTGGTTTCCTAAAATACGACAGCGCTGCGCAGTTTCTCTTTTATGTCACATCTAATGACTCTTGTCTGGGTTAACGCTTCAGTGTTATACCTCTCAACGGTTCGGCGCTCTAGAAAATAAAAAAAAAAAAAGAAATATGCACTGGCGTCCTAACTAAATAATTGCCCAAAATAATCTACGCGTGGTGGCTTATACATTGGAACAAAAATGTTAAATATAGGCATATGAATGAAGATTGAAGGCAAAGTTCACTATTCAATTGCCCAGATTCTACTGGCTTAATGTAGGAAAATCTCCATATATACAAAACAAGCGCTGATCTTAATCACTTTTTCTGCAATATGCACGTTTCAGTATTCATCGCACTGCGGTGCGCGCTGCGCTGTGTTGTTTTTGAGCCCGCCACTTTGTCACTGTGCAGTACTTTCTCCGAGCTGATGCGTCGCCCTACCGTTTTTGTGCGCTGATTTGACGCGCGCTTTTTGACGGGTGCTCTTTGCGTCATACAAAAGACGACAATCAGTCTTGTTCGCCGTATTTGCCTGCTTATTACGATTCCTCTTGATTCTTCTAATTCCATAAATGCACGTGTAGTATACCTTCATATAGGTCTATGCGCTGCCACAGTGTATATTAAAACCTTGTTGCTATCGTCGATGCTTGTGTCCTGTGGTTGGGTACCGCTAAGAATAACCGGTTGCATGATTTGCTCTTGAAACGTATTGATAAACAGCTATTCATTAATTGTTAACGACTGCCAAATCTAACCGCACTATTCCTAGTTATCAGATTCAGACGGATCTCGTTGTCTGGATTTGTGGCCACTGATAGAACCCTAGTGAATGTATTTCTTCGCCAATTTAACTGCTTCGCTGCACATCGTAAATTTGTTTTCTTGCTTCCCAGATTGTCAAGATTATTCTCAAAGTCTTTGTCAGTTACTGGGTCATTTGGTCCGCGTTTCTCCTGTAGGTCCTTGATCATTGTTTGCTGGCTGTCCGGCTTCAGAATTCAATCTGTAGGCAACGTCACCAACGAACAGGATATTACTTTGTTTTCCTGAATTACAGTTTACTTCCTGTTTGCTCCCCGCCAGCTGTCCATGAACTAGCTTTAAATACAGAGTGTGAACAGATCTTCGATCATGTCGCCTTGCCGAACACACTTTCGGATTTGTATGTAATCTTTGTCTTTGTTTTTTCAAACTATGTTTCAATGCGTCATCGCTGTTCATATTTTATAGTACGTTCGCACATATGCTTCTTCTGTGCACTGTTTAAGTGAAGCGAGAAAGCTTCCCATGTTACAGACATTAAAACGTTTTCTCTTATTCTGTGACGGCTATGTTGTCTTGACAAATTTCTAGCTGTGGTGGTGAAGAGGTTGGGGCGCTCGACTGCTTTACCCAAAGACAAGGAATCGAATCCCGTCCGCAGCGGCCGCATTTCGATGGAGGTGAAATGCAAGGCGCCAGTGTGTCGTGCGGAGTACCCGTTAAACAACCCCAGGCGGTCGAAATTTCTGGAGCTCTCAACTACGGCGTCTCTCATATCCTCAGTTGCTTTGGACGTTAAACCCCGGCAACAACAACCTTTAAACGTTTATCGTCCGACTCTTTCAAAAACCTCATTGGGGACGTAGATAGCAAACTTAGAACCGTCGACCCAGAATAATGAACACCCAAAAATAATATCTGCTTACCTTAGAAGCACACAGTTTTACAATAGAGAGTGAAGGATCCAAACAGATCGAGGAGTACCTTGGCAGTGTTAACAGCCACTTATTTCGACATGGAAATACTGTACAAGCAAATAATGAGGTTAACAACATTTGTCATGTGCTTTAAGGTCATGATAAAAAATAAAGATGCGTCTTTCAAGGGCTTTACTTTTGTGGTGGAACCGTAAAGGCTGTAGAAGCTCAGTAACAAAAGGCGGCGGGCCAATTGTGTTAGTGCGCCTTCAGTCGCTTTAACAAATGCATAGTTGCATTTTCTGACAAGGTGACAAGCTAAGAAATTTTCTTAGCTTAAGAAATCAATATATAAGTAGCATTTCACGAAATAAATGTCAGTTGGAAGGTCAGCTCGTGTCTTTTCTCGTCTCTTAGCCGTGTCTTTTGCTGTTCACTGGGAGCACCGTAGCGGAGAATGAAGTTCTTTAATAAGAAACCGGCCACATCTCGGGCTGTAGCAGCTGGGAGCGCGGCGGCTTCGGAATATCGGGTGAGGTGGTCGACGGCGACCATGGCCCAGCGATCGCCACCAGCTGTGTGTGGAAGAGGGTTATGGAGGTCAATGCCCGCGTGGTCGAAGGGTCTAAGCGGGCATATGAGAGGCTGTAACTCGCCAACCGAGTGGTAAGAGGCGGGTTTGCAGCGTTGTCAAGCTAGGCACGATCGAGCGTACTTGAGAACCGAGTTGTAAACACTGCGCCAATAGTAGCGACGACAAACTTGAGTGTACGTTTTGAAACCTCTAGCGTGCTCGCACTGCGGATCGGCGTGAAAGCTGCACATATTTGAGTTCGTATAAGGCGCGGAATGAAAGGAGCCAATTCCTTCCACTTGAATTGTAGATGAGCCAATAAAGGAGGTTTTTGCAATTTAGGTAGTCGACGCAGAAGCGAATATAACCGTCTTTCTTCCTTTCCAGGACAACAGGGGAGGACCACGAGCTGTTTGAAGGCTCAATCATGCCATTCTGAAGCATAGTGTGAACATGGTCTTCAATAACTCGGCGCTCGGTGGCAGAGACACGATAGGGACGCTGACGCAGAGGTGCATGGGAACCGGTGTCAATGTTGTGGGCGACAGTTCATGTGCGGGTAAAAGCGGTTTGGTGAGAGTCGAATGAAGAACAGAACTGATGAAGCAGTGTCAGAAATTCAGACCGTTGAGGCCCACGAAGACTGGTATCGATGGAGCGGACGAAAACGTCTGGCGACTGCTCCAGCGCAAGAACAGGCGGTGTGAGAGCAGCCAAGTCAGCGTGCTGCGAAACGGTTGTTACATCACCGGTGAAAATGGAATCAATGAGCTGGACGATGCCAAGGCATTCCCCGCAACAGAGGGGCACGGGAAATGAAAATGAATTAGGAATCCAGAGCGCGGTGAGGCCAGCTGACATAGAAAGTACGGCGTAAGGCAGGGGAAGGCTTGCGGTTTAGAAAGACGGGCGATGGTGTGAAATGTACTACATCAGTACTGAAGTAAAAAATACAAGCGATGAACACAAGAACGAAATAGCACGCAGGAAGGTCAGTATCATCGGCAATGAAGACTTTTAGAAAAGGAACGTCAGGGAACGGTTCGTCGAGCTTATAAAACTCCAGTTCGGCACGAGCACAGTTGACCACCGCATTATGACGCGACAGACAGTCCCAACTCTAGATAAGAGCATGACAACAGAAAGGCGAAACGATTACCTCTATTGCGTAACCAATGTTCTGAATGATGCCTCGATAGATAGATGGATTTATTGAAAGGAAAAGGCAGAGAGGTTGGCCCGAATAATTCAAATCTGGCCTGCTACTCTGCACTGGGGAAAGGGAAGGAGAGAAGAAAGAAGGTCATGATGGGTGACGATGTGGGAGAAGGCATATGAAATATGTATACAGACACAGCAGCTTGCTTTACAAGCGCGAATCAAGTCCGCTGGCGCTCAAATAACGGCAAAGAGCACGCACTGCCTGGACGCCCTTCCCCTTGTCCTGACAAGCGCCCAGCAGCAGTTCCTCCGACAGAGGCCTCTTGTCTAAACGCTTCATGGAAGCAGCTACAACATTTCTTTCGTTCGCATACTCTGGGCACACCAATAATACATGGTCCACAGTCTCTGGGATGCCACAAGTTGAACATTCCGGTCAGTCCATCTGTCCAATTAAATGCAAGTACTTGCGCGTGAACGCCACGTTTAAACGAAGTCTGTGTATCAAGCATGCCTGATGACGCGGAATATCACGCGGAACATTAAATTTAAATGTTCGATCGAGCCTTCTTAGACGGATGTGTCGGGCGTCTAGTTGAGCCCAGTAAGCTGCTGTAGCAATATTCATACAACTCTTTAGAAGACACGTCGTATCCGCTCTTGAAAAAGGCACAGCTGTTTGGAAGCCATTGATGCGTGCGCTTTTCGCCTCAACATCGGCCTGATCATTCCCATGGAGGCCGCAGTGGGCAGGAATCCATTGAAACATTGTCATGTGGCCTTGCAGCTGGGCAGATGTGATGAGCTCCATAATGTTTAGTGCCAGGGACTGATAGGCAGTGTGGCGCAAGAAGTTTTTCAAAATTTGTAATGCAGTCTTCGAGTTCGTGAATATACACCATTTTTTAGGTGGTTCCCCACATATGTAGCGAATGGATTCTCGAATGGTCACAAGTTCGGCAGCGGTTGATGTAGAGGTATGTCCCAAAAGGAAATGCAGAGTCGTTTTCTGAGCTGGTATGACCACAGCTGCAGCGGATGCCTGTGCTGACACAGATCCATCGGTGTATATGTGAATATAATTGGGATATTCTGACCAGATGTGTGCCAGAGTAAGTTGTTTGAGTCCACTAATTGGTACCATTGATTTCTTTAGTATTCCGGGAACACGAAGGTGCACCAAAGGTTTATCCATCGTCCATGGTGGTTGGGTGGGACGATATGGGAGGGCATATCCTGTCGGTACTTGCGACTGATGGCAGCGGAGTGCACTTGTAAAACTGCAGTCCGGCCTCTCATCCAGAATCTTGCTGAGTGGGTGAAAACGGTGTCTTGTAAGTGCTCGTAAATATACACGAAGTGGTTCGTGTGACAAATATATGGACATTAGGCGAGCGTGTGCCTCTTCAATTGTGCCTTTGTTAGAGGTGCATCTGGGCAGTCCAAGGCATATTTTCAGTGCCTGCGCTTGCACGCTCTCTAAAGTCCGCAAGCAGGAAATGCTCATACTAGAGAGTACTGGGAGACTGTACCGGATGTAGCCAACAAACAGAGTCTCGTAAATGCCTCGAGCAGTGCATGCCACTATAAGCTCAACAGGCTGGGTACTCTGCCATGCATAGCGAGAATAATGATAGGTGTCATCACATTAGACCTTGAACAGCAATGACTTGCTGCCATGGAAGAAACAGCAGCGCCGGTGTCGACCAGGGGCAGTACTTCAACGGCCTCAACCGAACCTTCAAGCAAATTTGCGGGCGAAAAGTGACGCTTGTACAGTTAGCTCGTTGCGCAGGTCTCGGCTGGAACTGCGGTATTCATTTTTCCTCTTGAGCAAGACTGGGACGCCTTCGCAGAGGAGACACAAAGCGTTAACGTGGCGAAGTTGAGCGGCGAGGAGAAAAGGCAGCACGGTCATCGCAGCGGAGCTTGAAGTTGCATCGGCGGCTGCGTACTGATTTCGGAGCTGTCAGCAAGGTGAAATTCAGGACAGAATAGGATCGTCAGGAGAGCGGTTTCCGCAGTACCGGGCAGTATGGCTAGGAAATGCACAGGAATAGCATATCGGCCGGTTATCGCGTGTTCGCCAAAAATTACGAAGTTGCGGACGAGATAGAACAAAAGGCCAGGAGCCTGAAGTAGCTCCTGTGCAGGCCCTGAGGCGTCATCATCATCATTAGCCTGACTATACCCACTGCAGGGCGAAGGCATCTACCATATTTCTCCACTTAACCCGCTTCTGTGCTAGCTGCATCCACTTGACCTCTGCGAACTTCTTAATCTCATCCGCCCACCTAACTTTCTGCCGCCGCCTGCTACGCTTTTCTTCCCTTGGAGTCCAGTTTGTGGCCCTAAGCGACCATCGGTTATCCTCTCTTCGCACTACATGTCCTGCCCATGTCCATTTCTTCTTCTTAATTTCCACTAGAACGTCGGTAACTTGAGTTATTTTTCTGACCCACTCTGCACGCTTCCTATCTCCTAATGTTACCCCTACCATTTTTCGTTCCATAGCCCTCTGGGTTGTCCTATACTTAAGTAGAACCCTCTTGGTTAGCCTCCACGTTTCAGCGCCATAGGTGAGTACAGGTAAGATGCAACTGTTGTATACTTTCTTCTTTAGCGATACCGGTAAACTGCTAGTCATAACCTGCGACTGCTTGCCAAATGCGCTCCATCCCAATCTTATTCTTGTTATTTCTTTTTCATGGTCCGGATCTGTGGTTACTATCTGTGCTAAGTAGACATATTCGCCTACTACTTAAAATGCTTCGCTACCTAGTGTAAACTGCTCTTGCTTCCCGAGGCTGTTGAGCATTACCTTAGTCTTCTGCATATTGATATTGATACCATCTATATACATTACCTCCTATGATAAGCTCCCTGAGGCGTAGCATTCACCAAAGGTTAGCTACGTGTTCTCGATCGGGCAGCGACGGCGTCAGTGGTGCGACAGGAGCAGTGGCGCATGTCATTGGTGGAGCGACACGGCCGTCGGCATATGGCAGAGTCAACGGGTGGTATGGGCTGAGAAATGTGCGCTGGCGGAGGGACAGAGGTTAAGGGCCTCCGTCATGCAGCTGGCTATGACCTGTCGAAGAAGCGCCACATTTCGTGGCAGCTCGCCGTTTGTTGGGGGGAGTGATATATAGCGAGAAACTTCCTCCCGGCTGAAATCTGAGCTGCTGCAGCAGCGAGGCTTAGATGTAACGGAGAGGCCAAAAAGTAATTCGACAGATGACAGCGGCGGTCGCGTGAGGAGGCGCTGCTTGCACGACTTATTGTAGCTCTAGCAAAGGCTGATACTTAAGCAACAGTAGTCAGATCCCGCGACAGTAACATGTGAAACAGTAACATTCGATGCACTTCATCATGTGCTTAATCTTCTCCACCTCCGACATCTGGGCGTCGACGCGACTCCTCAGATGGACCACATCTTCAATGTAGCTTGTGATTGTCTAGCCGAGCCGCTGTGATCGGTCGCGCAGGCGTTGTTCGGCGAGGATCTTGCGAACAGCAGGGCGACCAAACACGGTTGCAAGATTCGCCTTGAACGAGTCCCAACTTATGAGATCGGCTTCGTGGTTACACTACCACAGTTCGCAACCCCAGTCAAATAAAAGTTAACGTTCGTTAACTTCGTGGCGTCGACCCACTTATAAGAAATCATTCGCTCGATTGAAGCCGGCCAGTCGTCACAGTCAGTGTTGTCGTCAGTCCTACTGAAGAGGGCGAGGTCTCGCTGATGTAGGAGGCCGGAGCAGAAGACTGGCGAGGTCACCGGGGCTGCCGCTTGGTGTCCGCCGCCAGGCATAGGAGTTGCGCGTAGCCTGCGGGTGCGAAGCAACAATGTGACGCGAGGATATCAAGCCTCACCTCCACCAAATGTAGAAGGTTTAATTTACAACGTCTGGGTCGGGCAAGAGGTCAAGCAGCGACCATGTAGATCAGAGAGGCCCCGCGCGATAGCAACGCGACAGACTGAGTCTTCTTCGTATGAGTCTAGCGAGGGGTTCATCTTCTTCACATGTTTTTTGCAATGTTTATTGCCTCGGGGCATACAAAAAATTGCATACAAAAAATAAATGAAAAATATTGGTTGAATGAAGTCGAGGAGTGAACAATGATGCGGTCCAAGCAGCATATGAGGGTGAATAAGGGGGTAGAGGCGAGCTGCCACCAGGTGCCGGATGCGCGTCAGCTTCAGCGCTGGACATTCCCACTGCAAGGTTTCAGTACCTCTGGACGTGCAGATGGGGCATCAAGGGGGGGGATACAAATCCCGACATTGAGGCCACTTTCGAGTCGCTGCACGTGTTAGCACTACCCCAACTCGAATTCTCCCAAGCGCCACCTCCTCTGCACGGGTTAGACCGCGGGGGAGGCTTACCGTACACGGAGGTATGAGAGCAAGTGTACAACGTCGTAGGTGCTCCTTTCGTGTGAAAAGTGTCGTCGCAGTATCTACTTCTATGAAGTTTGTCGATGATGACATCGAGGTGCAAAGGCGGGTCACTGCAGCCGCATGGCTTTGAGCATTTAAAAGATGACGCAGAGTTCATTCAATACGAATTATCTGCGGTATGCGTGCCGCTAGACTGTGTATGTATTGGCAAATTTCTGTGTTGCTACTGACGCGTCTAAGTAGCTTTGTCACTTAGAGGGCATCAGTGCATACGACAATACGAGCCGTGGGCAGCATGCTTTGTTTTTCCTCCCACATTAGGAAAACAGCCTTGACATTTGGTTGTTCAAATTCTAAGCCTTGATTCTTTTAGCAACGGCTGATTAAACTGGCAGTAAGAAACCAACAGTAAGCTGCACGATTTGTTTGGTTTTGTAGCGAAAGCTACTGCGGTAGGTATTCAAGACGTCAGGTGGCCGCAGCTAAATCGTGAAGAGGCGTAGCTACGGTCTCCTCATAAAACATTTAGCCTAGCATACAATTTGAATACACGTTACCCCTATGTCACGGGCGGAAGCTGACAACTAGGGTCACTCCTTTCATACGGCAGGGTGATATCAGAATAAGCGTGCCAGAACCCTTTGTCTTCTCGTTACCCCTACAATACGCAGGCACGTCCACATGGCTCGGTTGAAGCCTGACTTTATATGTGGGCTCGTAGCTTACGCTCTCGCGTCATACCTTAAATGATGAGCTTAAGTGTCCCCAGTAATGTAGCGCTTTACACTGATACGGCGTGTACGGCGTGGTAGGGGAATATTGTAGCAGGCAAAAGAAGCTTCCGCCATTGATTTCGCAATTCAACTAGGGTTACCCAGAACTAAAGCACAACTATTTTTTTCTAATTTCGCCATCCCCTATCATAGTAGAATAAGATTAAGCTTAAATGGATTTAAGACACCGGTACGCTCGCGACCTTGAGGCAAACGAGGTACAGAATGTCAAAGTTTTTCTAGGACTATTTCCCCACCATCCATCACAATCGCGGTAGTCACCTAATCACCACTTAGCGGTTTTTTCTTTCACTTGTATGAAAGGTTTTCATTGCCTCCTTTTCTGTTCAGTCAGTCCCGTTTCATTCTTATCACTTTACATTACAAAGCACAGAAGACAGTATGCAAGCTACGATCTTGGCGTTCCTGGCACCATTTATCGAATGAACAAATAAAAGAAACAAACGAATGATGCACTATATTCAACTTTCCCTCTTTGATCTATGTAAAGCATACACCACAATAAACATCCCAAGAATTTCAAGTACAGAAATTGTATATCATTATTTTTTGCTTAGAACCGTCCTCTCTTTCTCGCTAAACCTAGCAAAACAAAAGTGCACTTCATTGATGATCTCAACGCTACAAAGTAAAGCAAAGGACGACACCATAAAATGAGCACAAATGAACCCATTAGGGTTATAAATAAGATTTCACAGCAGGTTAAAAAAAACTATAGCTTTTTCAAGGGCGCCACGTCAATCCGAAACCACTTGCATTGTGTTAGCTGCCATGACAAGGAAAAATTGGATGTCCTTAGTTTTGCGTGTTGCCTGCCAGAATGGCTTTGTTATGACTGTTGCTTGCCGTACAGTATTGGTTACAAGGCATGTATATACAAATTTGATTTTGTGCTATTTTATTTATTTCATTTATGGTTTCCTTGAGGCCCTGAAGGCATTTTATAGGAAGGGGGCGTATTGTGCTCCATACAGCGAACTTCGTTGTGAGCAAAGCGCTACAGAGAAAGCAAAAACAGGAACTGACAAACTACAGAAAACAATATACATTTCATAACAAGCTAACTTGGCAGAAGCTACATACGCAACGGGTGAATGGTGCAAAAAAGATGAGTTTTAGTTCCTCGCAGAAGGATTTGTGATTGGTGCACGAAGCGATATCATTAGTCAAATAATTCCAGAGTTCTGTTTCATTGGGGAAGAATGAGTGGTTGCAAACAGACATGGTGGCCGCTTATCCGGGCTATCGGACTCAAACAAAGTCCGGAGCTTCAAGCAATGGGCGTATAAGCGCAGTCAACTGATAACGTCGCTTTGATTCAGCAGTTCTAAGAATATTGTTACGGACGACAAGGAAGAAGAAGCGGGCAGTGGCGCGGGCAGGAGCGCTCGCGCTAGGCCCGCGAACATTCATTAAACGTCATCTACCATCGTCATCGGTCATGTTCTGTCTCCTGTCTTTATAGGCTTGCCACTTCGTAACATTTGGTTGGAGGTGCGGCGCACAGCATCCCCATCCTCGCCTTGGAGCATAGACGCTATCTTCAAGCCGGGACCATCACCGAGGGCCCAGGGACATCGCCGAGCAGCTTCGCCCCAGCCCTTCAAGCCCAGACTTGAACAACTACCACCGCCCAGCCCCCAGCCCGGACCTGAAGACAAGGAGAACAGACATACCGATCAGAACCGAGATGAAGGACCCGAAAGACCCGAATGACCCGAAGGAACCGATGGACACGAACATGCAACTCCCGCCCAAGCTGACCGACGTGACCTCGAGCCATCGGTCCCATGGACTCTGGTGACGGATGATTGACAGCTCCAAGGGAGGCGGATCACCCACGCATCAGACATCGTACCGGCAAGCCGTTCTATTCTTCCTTCTTCCTCTTCTTCTTCAAACATCCAGACACGCCCATCATCATGCCATAAAATCATTAACCTCGATAAAATTCCTCGTCCACGATCGGGGCGATCGCTCGGTGGCCCCGGGTCATGTTACGGATGACAAGGCAGAAGACGCGGGCAGTGGCGCGGGCAGGAGCGCTCGCGCTAGGCCGCGAACATTCATTAAACGTCATCTACCATCGTCATCGGTCATGTTCTGTCTCCTGTCTTCATCGGCTTGCCACTTCGTAACAATATTTTGACAGCAAAAGTCTAATGGAGGTTTTGAAGCGATCCGCTCGGCACGTAAACTGAGTCTTCAATTTCTGCAAATTATGATCATCAAATATTTGTTTCATAAGACTGTGAAAACAGCTGCACTGTAGTTCTTACGTGTACTTAAAAAACGCTCCCTGTGCTTTACTTTCATTTTTGGATGCAACGAGGTGCTTAGAGAGATTTTGTTGCGCCCGACAACGACAGTTCAGTGGTTATGGCGCTAAACTGCTGATCTGAAAACCGCGGAACTGGATCCCTGCTGCGGCAGCCGCTTTCCGATGGATGCGAAAAGCAAGGCCTATATGTATTTGCGATATCGGAGCAGTGTAAAGAACCCGGATTTGTCAAAATTTTCAGGGTCTTTCAAGGTCTTTCAATGTGGATTCCCTCATAGGCGTAGTCACCTTGGAACGTGTCAATGACGATGAAGAGCATGTGTCATGCTTCGTTGATTGGTGTTCTATCTGCACTTGCCGGATCAAACTGGGGTACACATACTTCTGTGTAATCCTCCGCCAATAAAACACTAGTGACGAGGAACATTACCCTGCAAGTGCTCCAGCAGCTTGGCCATGGTGCGGATCTAGAAGCTCGAGTATGGCTCCGACTGGTCATCTTAGCTTGAGCGTCTTGAGCTTCACTCCGAGGTTAACTACTTAACGGCAGCTAGGAAGATGCTGTGCCGCTAAGCAAATGTAGTGGTGCACCTATGGCAATATCTAAGCGTCGCTTCTGCAGAAACGCCCGGCGGAGAAAGGCTGGGAAGATCTTTTCCAGGTTATTATGAATCACTCGTACGGCAAGCCATAAGAGCTTGATAGATGCCACAGATATTTAAAACTTATCAGCTGCCGTCCCAGACCATTTCGAAATACGTAACAGACTTTAAGAGCCTTATCACAGAGTACAACTTCTGTTCAAGTCCTGAATCAGCACCTGTGTTGCATGCCCTGTCGGCATATACTTCAACCGATGAAATTCACCCTGGTGTCACTTCACAATACCACCGGTCGAAGTAGTTATTCGCAACATATATGATTTGTCCGGACATGAATTCCACATAAGCGTTTCCTCAGTGAAAAAGATACACATGCCAAACGGCTTTAAATTTGGGATTTGAAGCCGAGCCGGCCGTTCAGCAAGAGGCTGAACTGCGATGGTCATCGGTTAGTTTGGCACAATTCCAGGCATCGCACAACGCCACCGTTAGGGGACCACAAAGTAACGCTTGGTAACCTGCATTGTAGCTCGTTTGTGTTCCAGTGTACCTGAAAACCCGCCACGTCTACTTCTTTTTGAGCAACGTGACATATGGTTGTCACAGTAAAGGGTATATTAGGAAGCATGCACTACAAAACGGAGCATGCTCAAGCAATGCGCATATCAGAGTGTCATACCGGTTCATCTTGCTGTGCTGACATTCATGCATGCACATTTCTTTGGACAGCTTGGTACATGCGATGGAGGTCAACATCTGTAATGCATTCTAGCACATCAGCGAAGATCCACAGCACAGGCTATGGCTTATCAAGCCACCGCTCCGCGCCAAGGACAATGTCCCTCTTGAATGTTTTCTGGACAGAGGTTGCTGCTGTTGAGGAGGTTACTGGTGTGAGTCGCAAAAGCAATCTAGACACCTAAGCTTCCGTTACGTAATCTCAAAGCAGGTGTTTCGAGTTTTCCTGTAAGAGCTTGGTTCGTACCATTAGGTATCCAGTTGAGCGGCATTCGTGGGTGCCTTCAACAGATATGGTGAAAGGGCTCTCGATATATGTCGATATTATCAATGACATGCTCTGCGGTAACATTCGCAATGAAGTGTACGTTACCCTCGGGACGGACGAGCGTCCGTTATTACTGGCGTGCCGACCAGTGCCATTGAGCGAAATTGTTCGAACAGAGCCGCAAAAGCTTGAAAACCAGAATTACCTGGATCCAGTGTAGGCTTCCATTTGGAGACATCGGTCAAATACTAGTAAAAAAAAACGGTGCTCTCCGGATTTAGGGTGACTACCAACACGCCATGAAAACGAACGCTCCCAGTATCGTTTACCCTCTTCCTACGGCAAATGGACTACAGAAAACGCCTCGTGGAGGCTAGTTTCAGCATTTACCTCATACCTGCTTACCCCTGGCAGCGAGTAGACGACACCAATACAGCAGTGCAGACTCACACTATGATCAATAGTCTGTTCAGGATGAAACATGTTTCTTTCATTGTATCAAGTTAGGTTCGGTTTGTGGGGTTTAATGTCCCAAAGCAACTCAGGCTATAAGAGACACCATAGTGGAGGACTCCGGACATTTCGACCACCAGCGGTTCTTTCGAGTGCACTGACATCGCCAGCACATGGGCGCCTTGCTTTTCGCCTCCATCGAAAAGCGGTCACTGAGGCCGGGATTCGATCTCGCATCCTTGGGAACAGTAGTATAGCGCCGTAACTACTGCCCACCCGGCAAAAATCGTTGTATCAGGGGCAGCCTTCATTTTACAACTATCTTAGTGAGTCATTTTGCTCGTTTCAATGGTTTTGTGAGGTGCCTGGACGATCTTCTTGCAGCTAAGAAAGTGTAAATGAAACAGCTCCGAGTGTATCTATCCTCTGAGGATGTCTGCGGCAGGATGGTTTGGAAGCACATAAAGCCTATTGTCTCTTCGCTGCATCAAGGCTTGAGTATTGAGGCTTCTCAATCAATGTTATGAATGTGCACTCCGCAAAAGAAGAGGTTTGAATTATCGTTGAATCTCCTGCACCAGAGAACTAAATCGAATTGAAATCATTCTTGACCGAGATTGATCGAGGACTCTGCAATAACTGCCGAAGATCTGTGTCACTTACTTCATAAAGTTATCTGGATGCAGGCGTACGAATAACAGTTGACTTTGGAGAGACCAAACGACTAAAGTGCTTATCACCGCGCCTTTTCTAAATCATAATCCTGGGACCGCACTCACTCATCCAGATGGTTCCGTTAACAAGGACCGCTTAGCCTACGCTTCTAGAACACTGAGGCAGTAAGAAAGAATCCATTCTGAATTTGACAAGGAAGCTCTTGTTTTAACATTCGCTATGCCTTATCTCCGCCAGTGTTTCGATGGACAGAAGCTATGAAGGAGCAGACGAAGGCGAGTCCCCTTGTCGAAATGTTAGCTCAGCTTGCCAACTCGGGCTCCCTTCAGTCCTTGTTCAGTGCTCTTTGATACTGTAGAGCCATCTTTCTTTCGTTATACCCTTGACTGGAAACAGTAATTTGAACGGATTATATGCCTTTTCTAGGCATAATGGTACCGGGTCGTCTGATCCCGAGCACTTAGTCTCCACAATGCTTGCGGATGTACCTCGCATCTGACGCTTATAACTAAAATTCTTTCTATAACTAAAGAACGAAACGCCAAATAACGCGGATGCCTCGAGTAAACTGGAGTTGAGTGGCGCGAACTGGAAGCCGACAGTACCGGGCTAAATATTTGTGACTGAGGCCTGGAAAGTAGCACGATTGACGGCCGTATCCATAGCACACCGTAGCAGTCTTCAGGCTCCGAAACTACACATATTGGCGTGGTGCGGATTGCCCTTCGTATAAGTCGGGCTAATCAAAGCTTTCAAAGCAAAACGAATTCGTTCGCTGGCTTTTCCGTGTTGTTATTCTAGATGAACTACAGGAAGCCGCTCGCATTCCTCTACAAACGTTGAGAATGACGACCGTTAAGCAAGCCGCTAGCACTAATTTGTGGTGACCACACCTTCATCACACCATCAGATTCCAAAGCGCGGTGAGCAGCTCCTACACTTTTATGGAGCAGACCACAATCTCTCTGCTCAGTGTGTCTATTTGGCTTTTCCTGTCGATGGAAAATGCTATTTGATTGCTTTTGATGGCCCCACGAGAAACCCTGAAGTTCGCCTTGTGTGGGCATTTCCCTCAGCTGTAAGTTTTCGAATTCCTTCAAGGCCTTCAATGTCAATGGCAATCCAGATACCGCGGACTAGGCGAATAGATATTAAACATTCGACATACTTCAAGCACAGCATACCATTACCACCTCCCAGGCAGAGAGAATGGTCATGATCATCAGTTGGACTATACCCACGGAAGCGCAAGTCTCTCCCTTATTCCTACAATTAAAGCGGCCCTGGTTTGGCTGCATCCACTTGACCCCTGCACACTTCTTAACCGCCCATCTGGTTTTCCGCCGCCCCCTGCTAAGCTTTCGTTCCCTTTAAGTCCAATTTGTTTCTCTAAGCGACCGTCGGTTATCATCCCTGCGACGAAATGGTCAATTAGACTAAAATGCCATCACGCACAGTGAGATAAGGAAGCACTGCATACCTTACGTCAATGTTCCTTCTCTTCCGACACACCGCAGTTCACGCGCAAATGAGAGGATTCCAGCCAAGATTATGTTTAGACGACAGCTTGGACGGCTTTAGATTCGCTGCGAGTGATGCATGCGCCAGTTCGTGATCACCAGAACATTTCCACTTGCATAGCAACTTAGGTGGAAGGGAAGCCACTGTTCGTTCGCAGTTTTGCCGGCCTTAGAAAGCGGTTGGCTGTCAACATCCCCACGATATTGGCCAGCGCTCCTCTTAGGTCTCTGGTCAACAGCAGTCTACTGGAATGGATACGTGTTGTGCATATGTGACGGCACCAGAGCTGCAATGTTAACTCAAGTCTCAACGGGACCCGTCATTACATTGCCCTCAGTTACCAGTCTCGGAGCCTCATAATTCTGAAAATAGGGCAGTTTCACTACCTGATTAAATTGTTAGTTTGATTCCTTCTGTCCGGCAACGAGCGGCGTCTTGTTCCCATCGATTGGTTCTATGGGTTTCTCGCGCGAAATACGCGTGAAAAAACAGAACATTAAGCATACTCCAACTGTGCACTCCAACCCTGCACCAAAAGCAGCAGCTCATTTTCTGTCCAGACCAAATGATTTTAATAAAATATTTACCGAGTAATCCTACCTCTAATGACTTCACAAGAAATTCGATTTTACCGGTATGCAGTGAGCTGAACTGAAGATTGAAGCAAATCCGGCTTATGATAACAAACTTTCACGCTGCAAGGCTCACCTTGTACATGAAGTAGTGAAAATACTATTGTCAGCGTCCACAGAAATATTGGTTCCGGCATTATCGCTTCTTTTGACGATTCAAAGCGCACGGCCACTAAAAATGACTCGTAGGTTTTAACTTACGGGCGACCTTTTGTTTTAAGCAGCCGCGGATAGCCTTGCTTACTAAAGCATGTATTATACCACCAAACAGCTGCCGCTCAAAAGCAAACAGCATTGTTGCATTGCGTTGATGAACGAGGTGCACAGAAATGAAATAGTTTCTGCATATACAGCTGTGCTAGGCGAGCTAGAGAAAAATAAATGTGACACTTAGATTTTATAAAATGAATGACCTTTGAAGGTCCTACAACATGACGTTTCGTTTGGGTGCAACTACGTGAACAAACGTCTCACTTGACGTGCGAGTTCAAGATACGCACACATTGTTTTAATGCGAACAGACAGGCCAGGGTTCAAGCAGATACAAGCACTGCACACGAGAAGTGATAACGTGGCGTTCGGAATGTTTAATAGAAGAAAGGATATAGTTAAGACGCTATAGGGTAAAAAATCAGTGTATCAAGGTGCCGGTAAGGTATCTAGATACACATGTGTAGGAAAGTACCTTTAGGTCGGGTCGGGGCATCGCTGTCTTCAGATGCTAACAAAGCTGTCGCATGAATCCTAAGCAGTAAGACCAGCTAAAATATAGTACTACCGAGCACTTTCACTTTCTTAAAACATTCTTCTTTATTCGGTTAGAAATAAAGAACGCAGAATAATGGGAAGAGCTTTTGCAAACTTGCTTTAGGTGCACGGGTTTTTAAAAAAGACGAGGTGAAAAGAGGTTTGAATGCGGCACATCAATCAGTCGAGCTCATTTTGAGTGATAGGTTCATACAATTGAGCAGGAATTGGAGTAAAGAGAGAGACCCGTTTTCAATCAAGGCAACAACCGTTTATGGCAAATATTGAAATCATAAGGTGAAAACGCAATCGCGATCTTTCCGATATTGCATATTGACACAAGGTCAAAATAATTAACGCTCTATTAAACGCTCTTCAAACGGTCTACTAAATAACGGTGTCGGAGTGAAATAGAAAAACCTTTATGTAAAGAGTGTGGAGAACTACCAACTTTCAGGCTCTGTATAAAGTAGGGAAAGAATAATTTCCGCTCTTTCATAGCGAACGGATGCCTTTCCACGCCAGCGTGCTTTTGGGAGAGTATGCACTGGTTGCAATTAGCCTCATTTTTTGTTCCTTATAGGAAGCCATGCTAATAAATAATCTATAACTTCTTAAAAGGAGTTTAGTGCTTATTCACAGAGTAAAATCAAACCTTTTGCTTTATGATAGGCACAGTTGCTTATGTAGCAAAAAACCCAACAAACAAACGATTACGGTTGCACTGAAAAAAAGTTCCATAATATCCGATGGCGTAATAATATTTATATCTTATGCTCCTCGTTCCCTCTTCTATATTTCCTGCTACGGTATGCCGACCTTTCAGATATAATATGATCGAGTAATACACCTAAGTGTTTTAGGGGAAGATTTTATGTTTTCGAAACAGGCGTCTTAGAAGGCGGAGGGGTGCAGTTATTATGTTGCTGACAGCGCGAAAATCAATTTTCCCATGATGTACGACGATAACAGTGGGAATTCTATGAGTATGAAGCTTTTTTAGGGAAAAGAAAGGGGTGTGCTGGAGCTATCTGGACATTCCTTGCTCCACAATATTTCATGTTCTTGATGTCGAAACCTGGATGTTTTAGAGGCTTTTTTTTTTAGTTAGCCAGCGCATTAATCATTACATGTGAGGCCAGTGGACACAGTAGTGCTTGCTTCTACCTTGCTGTACAAAACGATTGTTTCGCCCCTAATAGAAGAGACACATTCGGTCACGGCGCGCTGCGCCTCTTTTGCGCAGCGGAGAGGGTTTGAACAATTAGCACTAGCTGCGAACGACAACACAAAAACGAGGTGGTACAGGGCTATATGGGCTGAACATCTTCAGAAGCTTGGGTAGTTCGGAGTAAATTAATGTATCTAGAACGCCTGAGAAAATACGCAGCTCAGGCTATTTAATAGCTACACAGAAAAACTGTTGACGCCGAACAGAGGAAAACTACTAGGGAACTAACCAGTAATTACGTGGGTCACAAGGACCGAGAAATAAGGTACTTTAAACAACAGGTAAAAAACACACTAGGTAAAACCTGGAACAATTTGTAGAAAAGAAGCAGCGTGTAAATGTATATCAAAATTGGGAAAGGCCGATCATGAAGGAATCTTTTTATGATACCTCAAGGGGCAGAGCCCGCACACTTTGAAGCTAGTCAAGGGTGCCTTAGAAGACGGAGTTACAAAAGAAATTCAAGCAAGATGAATATTGCTCAAGTGCGGCTAAATCCGTAGAAATTATTGAGCATCTTATACTCGGAATGTCGTGATATCCATCCTGACGTCGATGCAGGTTCTGTCACTCTCCCTGAGGCCCTAGGATTCAGAAATTACAATGGCCAGGTGATCGAATCTGGGGTGAAGGTTAGTAAAAAGTGACTAGAAGATTGCCGGCTGAAAATGAGGATTGTAGCATAAGGCAGGAAGAGTAGCAATAATAGTGTTGTAAAGAAATTGAAATAATCGACCCATTTAAAACAATGTTCAACAAATATAAGAAACATTTAGTTATGGTATAGCTCTGATTCACCCTACGTGAATTGCTAAAGCAACGGCGGAAGTTTTTTTTTGTTTTTTGCCTGCTAGATTAATCCCCTATCACGCCCTATCAGTGCAAGGTGCTACATTATCGTGAACACTTAAGCTTATTCTTTAAGGGTATGACGCGATAGCGCAAGCTACAGCCCACATGTAAAGTCACGCTTCAACCAAGCCGTATGGACGTGCCTGCGTATCGTAGGGGTAACGAAAATGCAAACCGTTCTGGCAGGCTGATTCTGATATCACCCTCCCATATGACAGAAGCGACCCGAGTTGGCAGCTCCTGCTCGTGGCATAATGGTAACGTGATTTCAAATGCCATGGCAGGCTGCTTTTTTTATGAGGAACCCGTAGCAACGCCTCTTCACGACGTAGGTGCGGCCACCTGAGGTCTTGATAACCTACCGCAGTGTAGCTTTCGCAACAAAATGTCAAGCTTGTAGGCAACTGTCACCACTTTGTTTGAACAAGACTCTCCTTCCTTCATCCTCCCTTCCTCTTCTGTCAACGCCCGCTATGGAGATGTCCCTGAAAACATCATCGTAGCGAACAACCACCTCCCCTTCTCCGTCAGGTACTTTAGTGCTTGTTCACGAGGTTGCCTCACGGATTCATTTTCATTATCATCCAGACTCTACGACGCTTATGCACAATACATATTGTCACGACTGAAGTCAGAGGGAGCCGTGAAAGTACACGTAGCCGAGGACCCGAGAATAAGGTCGGCTTGTAGTTCCGAGCACAGAGTCACAGAGCACCAGCGCGCCGCTCGTGCCAACCACCGCTTCGTCGTCGTCGGCATCAAACACGGCTGTCGCGCGGCGCTAGGCACGTGGCATTATTCCCCCCCGTGAAAGAAAACATCGTCCCGATGACAAGGTGAGAGGAGAAAAAAAATTAGGCGTGAGGTGAACTGTGCAATAACGCAAGGTTTCACTTGCAGGGAACGCTCAGTCACGCGAAAAGTACGGCTTTAAGCGCACCACATGCACAACTTCAGGCCGCTGACGTCGAACACTGACGGTCACAGTTCCATCTGGAACGACTTCGTAATTAACGTTGTTTAAGCGGCGCAGGACTTTATAGGGTCCGAAATAGCGGTGGAGTAGTTTCTCGCTCAAGCCTTTGTGACTCACGGGGGTCCACACCCACACTTGGTCCCCTGGTTCGTAGTAGGCCTCCCTGTGCCGAAGGTTATAGTGTCGCGCGTCGGTGGCATGCTGCTCCTTGATGTGTAAGCGGGCCAGCTGACGGGCTTGCTCGGCCTGTTCCGCGAAATGGGCGGCGTCGGGTTCGACCGCTTCTTCCCCGCACGGGAGCATCGCGTCCAACATCGTGCGGGCCTCTCTGCCATATACGAGACGGAACGGCGTAAACTTCGTGGTTTCCTGCGGCGCCGTATTGTAGGCGAAGGTGACATACGGCAGGATCTCGTCCCACATTTTATGCTCAACGTCGATGTACATTGAGATCATGTCCGCCAAGGTTTTTGTTTAGTCGTTCCGTTAATCCATTTGTCTGAGGGTGATACGCTGTTGTTGTGCGATGCTCGGTATGGCAGAGAGTTAAGGTGTCCCGCAGTAGCCGAGCTGTAAACGCCTTTCCTCGGTCAGTAATGATGGTCGACGGTGCACCGTGTCTGAGCACAATGTCGTTCATAAAGAATCGAGCAACTTCGCCGGCAGTACCTCGGGCAAGGGCCTTCGTTTCAGCGTAGCGTGTTAAGTAGTCTGTGGCGACTACAATCCACTTGTGTCCGTTCGAGGATAAAGGAAATGGGCCTAAAAGGTCCATGCCCACTTGCTCGAAGGGTGTGAGGGGCGGTTCAATAGATTGTAACATACCGGATGACTTGAGCGTGGGTTTTTTTCGCCTCTGGCATTGTCGACAGGTCTGTACGTAACGTCTAACGCTCGGAGAAAGATGTGGCCAGTAGTAGTTCTGCCGGGCTCGGTTTAGGGTGCGTGTAAAGCCAAGATGCCCTGAAGTTGGTTGGTCGTGGCAGGCCAGGAGGATTTCGTGCCTTAGGTCAGCTGGTATGACTAGCAGGTATGTTTTCGCACTCGACGTAGAATTCTTCTTATAAAGCACCCCATTGCGGAGGCAATACGACGACAACCCCCGAGCAAGGTACCGGGGTATTGTAGGATGCCCACCGTCAAGATGGTCAATAATCAGTCGCAGCTCGCCGTCGGCACGCTGTTTGGAGGCGAGATCGGACGTAGTGACTGCTCCAAGGAAGCTATCGTCGTCGGTGGCATCTGACGAAGGAGGGCCGACGGGTGCGCGGGACAGGCTATCAGCATCGGTGTGCTTCCGGCCAGACTTATAAATAACATCAAAATCGAACTCCTGTAGGCGCAATGCCCAACGTGCTAAGCGGCCACAAGGATCCTTTAGGTTTTTCAGCCAACACAACGAGTGATGGTCAGTGATGACGCGAAACAGTCGGCCATAAAGGTACGGGCGGAACTTGGCAGCGGCCCATACTACCGCCAAACATTCTTTTTCAGTGGTGGAATAGTTACACTCAGCACGGGAAAGTGCACGGCTGGCGTAGGCAATTACTTTCTCGACCCCGTCTTGGTGCTGAACTAGAACGGCACCAAGGCCGACGTTGCTCGCATCCGTGTGTAATTCTGTGTCGGCATCATCGTCGAAATGTGCCAGGATCGGGGGTGACTGGAGCCGGCGTCGTAACTCGTCGAAAGCCATCTGCTGCTCGGCGCCCCAGGAAAATGATGCGTCATCTCGAGTCAGGAGAGTCAGAGGGCTGGCCATCTGTGCAAAGTTTTTGATAAAGCGACGATAATAGGAGCACAGCCCCAAAAACCGTCGGACTGCTTTTTTATGGGCGGGGACGGGAAAGGCAGCAACGGCAGCAAGTTTCTCAGGGTCAGCTCGGATGCCATCAGCACTAACGATGTGCCCAAGAAACTTCAATTCGGTGAACCCGAAGTGGCACTTTTGAGGCTTGAGAGAAAGGTTGGCAGACCGGACAGCTTCGAGAACAGTTCTCAGGCGGCGCAGGTGTTCCGTGAACGTCGGTGAAAAAACTATTACGTCGTCGAGATAAACAAGGCATGTCTGCCACTTAAGACCTGTGAGCACAGTGTCCATCATCCGCTGGAAGGTGGCAGGGGCACAGCAGAGCCCGAATGGGAGGACGCGGAATTCATAGAGCCCATCTGGTGTTACGAAGGCAGTTTTTTCACGGTCCCTCTCATCAACTTCAATTTGCCAATAACCACTCCTGAGGTCAATGGAGGAGAAGTACTTGGCTCGGCGAAGTCGGTCGAGAGAGTCATCAATCCGTGGCAGCGGATAGACGTCCTTCTTTGCCATACTGTTAAGTTTCCGATAGTCAACACAGAAACGAAGTGTTCCGTCTTTCTTTTTAACGAGGACTACAGGCGAGGACCATGGGCTGCTTGAAGGTTGAATGACGCCATCGGCGAGCATCTCCTTGACTTGCTGTTGGATAGCGTCTCTCTCCCGAGGAGACACACGATAGGGCTGCTGATGGAGGGGTCGAGTGCCTTCATGCGTGATAATCCGGTGTTTAATGACCGACGTTTGCTGCACTTTAGATGAAGACGTGAAGCACACACGAAACTCCAGCAATAGATCTTGGAGTTGCCTCTTTTCAACGGAGGAAAGGCTAGAATTGATGTCGACAGCGTGTACGGCATCATCCGGTTCAGTGCTAGGCGCAGCTTCCTCTGAAGCAAAACATTCGGCGACTTCGTGCAGATGGTCGACGTAAGCAATGACAGTGCCACGGAACAGGTGTCGATGTTCATTATAGAAATTGGTGACAAGTACCTCCGTCTCTCTTCCACGAAGGAAACAAAGACCTCTTGCCACAGAAACTCCCAAGGCGAGTGAGAGGGAGACATTAGGCTCAACAACCCGGAGGCCGTGATGTGGCTCGTCACAAGTAACTCTGGCGAGGATGCTGGCGCGTGGTGGCACTGTGAGGCTATCATCGGCGACTCGTAGCGTGGAGTGGGACCCGCGGTACTCATACTTTTCAGTGGCCAGTTTGGCGGAAAACGTCACCAAGCGGTTCGGTAGATCTATAGTGGCACCGTGTTCACGAAGGAAGACGGTGCCAAGAATAACATCACGAGAGCATTCGCGTAGAACGAGAAAAGTCGCAACAAATGTGCAGCCTCCCACCGTAACCCGGGCTGTACACATACCCAGTGGTGCAACCACATGTCCGCCTGCCGTACGTATGTCTGGTCCGTTCCATGGCGTCATCACCTTTTTCAGTGTCCTTGTAATCCGCCCGCTAAGGATAGAATAATCGGCTCCCGTATCAACTAAAGCGCTGACCTCCTTCGTGTCGACGATAATAGGGATGTCCAGGGAGACCCGGCCAAGACCAGGGCCTGTCGACGTCGGTTCGGAGTGAAGTGAACTGTGTGGTGGCGGAAGCTGGACGGCGGTTGGGTGGTCGGCGTCGGGACAATTCAATGTCGACGGCAGGTCGGAGTGAAGGAAGCGGTGCGGCGACGGAAGCTGGGCGGCAGTTGTGTGGTCTGTGTCGGGGCGATTTAAGCGACACGGCGGTGATAACTGGTCGGCGATGCGGACGACGTCGGGGCGATCTGGTCTGTGCGGTGAAAACTGGACAGGAATTCGGCGTTCGACGTCGGGGCGAATCGAGCGGTGCGGCGGTGGAAGCTTTACGGCGAATCAGCGTGCGGCGGCCTCGCCCCCAAAGGTCGCCGGAGCTAGTTTTCCCGATGCGGGCTCGAGGAACCATGGCGTCCAGCGGTATAACCGTGGCCCAGAGGGTGAATAGCGACGAGGCGAAGGCGAGCGCGACTCGCGACGAGGAGAATGTGGCAGACTGGCGGGTGACGTACTCGGCGATGTCCTGAGGCCGCTGACCAGGCCGTGGACGACGGCTGTCGGGGGAAAATCCCCGAAGGCCCATCTGACGATAAGGGCACTGCCGGTAGAGGTGACCTGCCTCGCCACAGTGGTAGCAGAGAGGGCGGTTACTGGAGCGCGCCAGAGATCAGTCTTCCGCGGCGCCTGGCGCCGATCTGCCCAAAGGGGCAGCGGTGCCGCAGCGTGCACAGCGACCTGAGGTTGCGTGTAAGGCGAAGGGGTAGGTAGCAGGGCTGGGCGGCGTGTGACATCAGCATAAGTCATCCGCTCGGTGGGGCCCGGGGGTGGTGTTGGAACGACTGTACTTGGTGGCGTGAGTGCGTTCTGGACCTCCTCACGGATGATGCTAGCCAGGGAAGCTGCACCAGGAGTAAACGATCCATGAAGTTGCTGGAGCTCCTCACGAACCACGGTGCGAATGAGGTCGCGAAGGGAGCTCATATCTGCCCCGGGATTGTAGTCGGTTCGGTCAGACGGCGGTAGTGTGGAGATGGAATTCAGCGGCCGACCGTACTGGCTGCATCGCTGCTGTAGCAGTTTCTCCATGGTCACAGCTTCAGCCAGAAACGCCGCAACGGTGGTGGGCGGGTTCCGCACGAGGCCGGAAAAAAGCTGTTCTTTGACGCCGTGAATCAGGTGCCGAACCTTCTTCTCCTCAGTCATGGACGGGTCGGCGCGATGACAAAGGCGCATGACGTCTTCAACGTACATTGCGACCTCCTCGTTCTGACGCTGAACTCGAGAGGTCAGGGCACGCTCGGCATTCTCTCGGCGGTCACTGTTGGCGTACGTACCGAGGAGCTGACTTCGGAAGGCCGGCCACGTAGAGAATGTGGCCTCGCGGTTCTCGAACCATGTCCGAGCAGCGTCTTCAAGGCTGAAGTAGACGTTCCGCATTTTCGCAGCGTCGTCCCAGCCGTTAAACGTCGCGACCCTTTCATAGTGAGCTAGCCAGTCCTCGGCGTCTTCAAACTGCTCACCGTGAAATGGTTTAGGGGTACGTGGGGTCTGAAGGATGAGACAGGACGAAGGGGTGGAAGGGACAGTCATGGTACGGGCGGGTGGTGTCGTTGCCACAGCCAGAGTCTCTTCGTCAAGAGGGAAGGCCTCGGGGGACAAGCCTCGGAGCCGTCGGCTGGTACGATGAACAGGAGTGGTCACGAGAGGCGGCCGCGTAGGGTCGTCCGCAGGAGAAGGGATCATCGATGGCACCTCCACCAGTGTCACGACTGAAGTCAGAGGGAGCCGTGAAAGTACACGTAGCCGAGGACCCGAGAATAAGGTCGGCTTGTAGTTCCGAACACAGAGTCACAGAGTCCAGCACCAGCGCGCCGCTCGTGCCAACCACCGCTTCGTCGTCGTCGGCATCAAACACGGCTGTCGTGCGGCGCTAGGCACGTGGAAATATTAAAGGCAGAAAACAACAATCATTAAACTTCGGCGCTTTATAGAAAATTTCGTCTTCATTCGCAGCCGATAGGTTGAGCGGTACACTTTCTGAGGACAGACGCACGCACAGACGCACATAGATGAGCCTGCAAAGGCTTTCGACTTATTATTTCAAGGGTCCCTTTGCACTACAGTTTCGATGGAAATGAGTAGGCAGCTGCTGAAGCAAATCATGCCCGCTACAGTGGCCTCCTAACAGTTGTGCCTTTTTTAAGAGCGGATACAGGCTGCCTTCTTTCAAACTCTATAATACGTGTGACGGCGGCTTACAGGCCCAGCCAGACACCCGAAACATCTGCCTCAGAAGACTAGATCGGACATTGTCGTTTTCTGTTACGCGTGGATTTCCGCGCCGTCATACATGTTTGGTCCATAGACTGCGTGTAAATGTGGCTTGCACGCTCAAATACTGCATTTAACTAGACAGCCGGACTCCTCTGAATGTTCAGCTTGTGGCATTGCGGAGACAGTGGAGCATACATTAAGCACAGTTTATGTGGACGAAAAGATAATGCCAGCAACTTCCTTGAAGCGTTTGGAAAGCAAGCCAAACGCTTCAATTTCGCTGGGCGCTTCGCCGAACAAGCGGAAAGCTTTGCTAACAACGGCGGATTTCTCCCGCTTCTTGAGTGACACGGGCCTGCACTCGCGCTTGTGAGACAAATTACTGTGCCTGTTTATTTGTTTCGTACTTATTCTCATCACATCGTCATCCATTGCGACCCCCTTTTATTCTTCCCCTTACCTGTGCAGAGTAGCAGGCCAGATGCTCAATTTCCCTACCGACATCTCTGCCTTTTCATTCAATAAATGCATTCATCCATAGCGTCATATATGACGTGGAGCTTGAAGTCAGTGTGCTTCGTGTTCAGCAAGAGAACTGTATGTGCTTTCTGCTGATTGCGAGCCTTTAATCATGTACCCGTGTGAAGTGTAAGAAATGTTTCATAAAATATTGATTTCAATGTTAAGAAAAGGGTTTTAAATTAGTCACATAATTTTTATATTTAGGTACAGTCAAGCTGTCACAGAATTTTCAGTAATTTTTGTACTCTCGCGCAGTGGTGACGGCAGCGCACTGAAAGGCTCTGAAATGAAACTCGTAATTGGATTCACTTTTGCCTATAACTGCATAATCTGGTGGCGGAGACGGCAAACAAACATGTTCGACCGTCCTCGCAGTACAAAGTAGCGTCACACTCTGCGGTGTTCAGTTCAGAGCTGGCACACTAATATCGAAATAAAGGCTCTAACGACTGCAAGAACAATACGAAACAATGTGGAAGCAGCCCCGCCTAGCGGAGAGTGTCACAGACTAATCTCGGTGTATACTGAGTTTAATGGAAAGGAATAAAACCACGTCTAGGCAAGATTTATCTCGAGAAGACAAACAGTACAAGCATTCGTAGTACTCTATCTGTCGATGCGCAGAACTTTAAAAAGCGTAGTGGATAGCTTGCTAGAGATATTCGTTGCGCACATCCGACCCACTCTTGCTAAATTCAACACGTTGAATCGGACGTCGGTAACCTACTTCTAATAGCAGGGATAGGTCGAACATTCACAGTTTGTGGATACTTTGTACTGCCTCACATACTCTTGATTAGTTCGCATGCACGACGTCATTTAAACGACGTATCTTTGCTTTGCTTTTTCGATATACACTGCGATTATGTGAACGTCACTAGCTCCTGAATACCGTGTGTTTTTCTTGTAAAAATTTTGTTCTGATAACAGAACCACGCATTCTGCATTTGTTCTGTTTTAGAGCCTAAATAAAATGATATTGGTGTATTGCGGAGAATAGTAAAGCCTCAAGTTCGTATTTAAAAACTTTTGATAGTCGTCTTGGAAATTGAGCGCGTCGCAACTTTATCCGCAATACTGAATATAATTTCGCGTCAAGTAAAACTGAAATGAAACATTAAGCTTTTCTGATTTTGCGGTCGGCATAGTAGTGAGGCTCAACACGCAATCTTTTCATTGTGCACTAAAGTGCAGTTGCAAAATAAGAGTACGAGCACGTTGTCTTGAGAAATATATGCGCTGTTTGGGTTTACATAGACAGGGTCAAAAGCCGACACAAACTTTTAAGCGTAATAGGTTTGTTGTGATTAATCCCTTGTGTTTTCTTCCCTCTGAAAACCCTAGAAGCTCATGTATTTCTCAAGATACGTTCAAGCTATCCCAACCAAAAGCGCTTCTTAAGCTGTTTACAAGCATGTTGTTGCCGTCTGTATGCCAAGCGGTATGCAAATGTCGTCTTCAAGCAATAAACAGTTGTGGGGAAATCTAAGGTTGCAAGCGAGCGACACACGCAGAGCACGACGAGCAACCTATCAATAAACTTGTATGCAGGATGGCGAAAGCATGGGGCATGTCGAGCTCAATACTTGGCTGGTCGCGTTGTAGTTTGCGCTAACGCAACCTCTGGGTTCGTTTTTCTAGCCCGTGACACTACGCTATATGTGAAACACCGTGTTTGCTTAGTTTAAGGCTGGCTTGCTTTTATTTGTACTGCTTATTATTTTTATTTCTTCGTTTTTGTGACATGAGAAAAATACGTAACTGCATTTTTGTAAGCCGAGTAATCTCAATATACAAAGGTAAGAAACCTCACTTCTTTGACGAAAAGCGCAACGCTTGTAGGTGGCCATTAACATAGGGGGCAAGCTACGACACCAACTGGGAGCATGTGGTCAAGTATGGTTGCGCATCTCCACTCCGTTAGGAAACATGCGCTAGCGTCTGTAGAACTGATTCTAGTTTTTAGTCCCTACAGTATCATTTTTGTCTGCCTTGTGGATTTTTATGCATGTTCGCAGCAGTAAATATCTTTCTCCTTGAGCTTAGCAGAGGCTTTACACATAGGTCCAAACAAAATCCGACACCTGGGAGTTTCTGTGAACGCAAAACTATAAGTTCATGGAAACCAGTAGCGCTCAGGAGGCAATAGATAGTGACAAGTAAACTCGTTTGAGACATTTTAGTCAAGAAACAAACAAAATGCGAAGAAAGTTTGGAATTACATAAAAATAAATAAAAAGAGCATATACATACCATCCCTGGAAGAAGGTTATTTGTTATATGACATGGTGCAGCAAATGCTGTATGTTTTATTGCTGCTTTCAAATTTGTTTTCATTGGTACCTTGGCCCAGGACGATAGTGTCAAAAGGATTGTTATTGCTGATTTGCTTCCTATGCAAAATGTTGTTCCCGACAACCGCGAATTTGAGGTGTTAGTTCAAACCAATCGACGTTTGAAAAGCTGCTAAAGTCTGCTGCATATTCTGTATCCTCATAACTGAATGTAGACTTTGGGAACTCAGAATTCTAAGTTCTATTCCTGTCTTCCTGATGACAGGAAGATTGCGGCCGTTGTACATATCTACAAATCTACGTCGCGCAGCAGTCTCCCAAAGCACCGTCCAATATTACTGATATATTCCTGCTGAAAATGGCAGCGAATATATTATTCACATGCATAGTAAAACGTCTGGACACTTGTAGCTATTCAATTCTTATCAGCCTGGCTTCCGCAAGGGACTTTCCTGCGTGGCACAACTACTAGAAATTACCTTCGACCTATTCGAAGCACATGACAGTCAACCAACTGCAGGCTGCACTTTCCAAGACTGCAAAGGCGAATGATGTCGCCCTTTGCGAATTAATATTAGAAAACTTGCGGCGATATAGTATTAATGTCAAAATTATATCCTGGAATTGCGCACATCTTCACGCTAGACGTCAGTTTGTCGTAGTAGAATGAAGGCCTGCAGATGTTCTTCGTGTTACATCAGGCATACCTCAAGTATCAGTCTTAGAACTTTGGCTTTCTTTCACGCACATAAATAATATTTCCAAGTGCGTCACGACGTGTATGAGATCGTCCGTGAAGAACTGCATAATATACAGAAAACACTATCCGCGATAACGACTGCTAGGCAATCCAAAATGATCTAAGTTCAGTATTGGCGTTGGGAAGAATTGTAGGATGAACTTAAAAAAGCACGTATAAGATTACGGGAAAGAAGGTAAATTTCCCAATAACATAAACGATAAAACCCTAAAAGGTTGTTAGTGAGTATAAATCATTAGGAGCATATCAGACGCCTTCCTTAATTTAGCACCGGCACATAGATTACAGCCTTGCTAAAGCTTCTACATCATTTGCTTCTTTCCCGGGAACGCATGACATTTTCCCCAATCCACCGGAACGTTTTATACAAGCGAAATGCGCGCTCTATTTTAAAATATGCCAGCGCGGTGAGGATCTTTGCAGTGCACTCGACAAAGTTCACACCAAAGTACACTCTGCCCTTAACGTCTTCTGTAAGTCAACCAAGGATATATTATTTAGTGCTACACTTTCAAAACAAGCGTTAAGTTTGGAAGGAGTACAATTTCGCAGAGCCCTGTTTCATTTAAAGCTATTTCGTTACATATAATTTCCGAAATTGTATTATTAGAGAAGTCGCTACGCAAAGATCTTATAAGATAATTATTGCTGTCGGTGTTTCCAATCGTAATACACTTTGTTCAGTTTTCTCAATATATTTTTTTTGCCCTAATTGACAGTTTAAGCTCCGAATGCTAAATACAGCGGTCTGCTTTCCTCCCTGGCTATTTCGATGCATTGGCATACTACGAAAATAATATAATCTAGGTGTCTACCGCTTCTGAATTCGTTCTGCAGTTCGCTCAGTACATTAATACTTTCTATCCATTCCTGTATTTTTAGTTTCACTGCATGTATTGACAGCTCAATCCTAACCGACATTATCATCATCTTTTTAAATGATGTAATGTTGTTCTTATCTCTATTTTTTTATAAATGAAGTTCACCCTACTCTTTCGCAGCTGTCCCGAATTTATAAGAGTTGGTTATTAACAATGCTTTTAACATTATTTTTTGCCTCTTGGACGAAGTCATTAACTAGCCTGATTGGAAATTCTTCCAAATTTTTGAACGTTGAATTGCAGCCATCTGCCGGGACTCCGGCCTAACGTTAAACAGGAGGCAGGTGGTCTGATTCTGGTAGCCTCTGACCTCCGGCTGTTGACTCACTTTTTACAGTCACTCCTTTACCTCACAATAATGATATCAACGATTATACTATAAATAAAAGTCCGCGGTCTCAAAGGGAAGGCTTAATCTCCGCACCGCAACGTGTCGCAGAGTCAGTGACAGAGGGATGTCTTTACCAACCTCACCCATCGCAATGACGGAGAGAGAAACTTCAACGGCCAGTTCACGCCTAAAATGCCCGTTTTCACGACGGGAACCCCTGTGCGGGATTAATGCTGATATGCTAAAATATTATTATGCTACTATGCGCGGTAGAAAGCCTATGGCAATGAGATTCTTCACAATCAAAACATGATGCCTAGCGAACTGGCTCTCCGCTTGCTTGCCTTGTTCATTTTGGTTTGTGTTGGTTTTATTATTATTTAGACATACTGTTCGTAGTTGGGCCGTTACAGTGGGGTACATAACAAGTTTTGAGCGAAGTTATGCAAATAGATATTCAGCAGTAAATTACAGTCACACTCAATGCAAATATGTAATTCTGAATGTACGTCACCCCTTTCAGAAATGTACTTTTTTGAAAATAATTAGTTTTTTTATTTTAAAATTTTCAATTTCCTTGTTTGTTCATGAATAGGAAAGACATTTTTCAGTTATCAGCATTTTTCCAATCCACCCAGCAGCCATGCGAAACTGAAAATTGTTTACAGCGGCCTCTTTTGGTGAACGCTTGAAGGGCCTACATGAAATAGCTCAAATTGCTCATACGGTACCTCTGTGCAATTTTGCCAGAGGGCTATGAAAAGTTTTTATTTGAGCCTGCGCATACTTCTTTCGGCAGAAAATCTTGCTGCTTGATTTGTGCTTTCAATTTTCAACTACGTGAAGCATTTATCTAATATTGATTCCACGAGAAGTGAACGCTATGGCCGGAACACTTTATTTTATTTACAGTAAACCCGGCAGCACCGAAGCATTATAGCAAGAAAGTGGATACTATATAAATTGACTAGCACGAGAATATTATCACACAAAAAGAAGGGATGGCAAAGCAGTAAGGCATTAGGATCTCGAAAAATAAAGTACATTCAGACTACAGTCATTGTTTGGGAGAACTTTGCAATTACAAATATTTGATTAGTATTAAACATTCATCCCCAGGAGCACTCACAGCTTCAACTGACAACCTATTCCACTTGGAAATACCGCGCAAAAAAAAAAAAAACTTCATGTTTGTCTTGCAGGAAACTTCACGAATTCCGAAACTGCGTTCTCTTCAGTTTGAGACATAATAGGGTGCTTTAAGATATTAAGCTTGTCAGTGTCTGCCGAATCAGTGTATAATGCGTGTAGACGCTTCAGCCAGTGTTTCTGGTTCCTTATCTGCAGTGATTCTAGTCAGATGTGTTTATTTATGTTATGCTTGCTTGTTTAGAGTACAGTCTTGATAAAACCTGGCAGCGCTGTTTTGCGTGCCTTCAGCTTATCAATAAGGTACCGCTGGTGGAGATCCCATAAAGCGGTAGAATATTCTAATTGCGGCCTTACTAGTGACGTGTATGCTATATTTTTAAGAATCTGGGGGCAGTTCTAAGGGTTCTTTTAGGTAGGCTAAGCATTTTCCCACATTTTGGACAGTCACATGAATATCGCTGGAAAAGGACTAATCAGCAATCAGATACACAACTAAATATTTAACCTCATTTACCTTTCTGAGTATAGAGTCTCCCGCTCTGTAAGTTGGTTCATTGGCGGTTTGTATTTAATGAATTGCACCTTGTAGCATATATCAGTATTCAGGGTAAGTTCCCAGTTTTGGAACCAGGAGGCTATGCTGTTAAGCTGCTGCTGGTGTGCGCGTATATCATGTTGCTTGCGATTTGGTCTATAAACAACGCAGTCATTTACTACAAAAAGTCTTATTTGTGAAGAAATGTGTGAAGCGATATCACTGTTGTAAATTAAAAAGAGTAGCGGGCCTAGCATCGAGCCTTGCGCTACTGCTGAAGTCATTTGGACAAAACTACAATTCTCGCTTCCAATAACTACGCGTTGTATTCTTTTCTTAAGGTAATATGCGATACCCTTCATGACGTTCGCATCCAAATTAGGAGTCTTCATTTCAGGTATTAATAGGCCTTGTGATACGCAATCAAATTCTTTGCGATAATCGTGAAAGCTTCCATCGGTACATATTCTTTTTGGAGCAGTGCCTGCAAGCTCATGAAAAACTTCAATCAGCTCAGTGGCGTAGTTCACGCCTTTGCGAAAACCATTCTGATTTGGAAAGCGAAATTGCAACCTTGCAAGTGCCTTATTAGGTATTTATTTATTTAAAGATGCCCTCCGAGCCGAGGTACTATAAAAGAGAATAAATAATGGGCTCAAAAACTTTACGATGTATGAAACAAAGTTAAATTGGCATATAATTAGATACGGAAGATTTGAAACCGCTTTTAAACAATGGAACTACAAAGGCTTTTTTTCTATCCTTTAGGCAGCACGCAATTTTAGAGGGTTTCGCACAACATTATGTTTAAGTATTGAGATAAAATGAAAGCACGGGCTTTAAACTTTTTTCTGAGCGAGATTCCGTCTGGTCCATCTGCTTTGGCTCCAATAATGGAGGTGCGACAGTTTGATACCCTCCTATGTAATAGTAATCAGAGGCATTACGTTTGGCACACTGTAAGTAGTGTTGGGAAAAGTATTCCTATCTTTCGTTTCCAGAAAAACTGATTAAGAGTGATTGTTAAAACAGTCCACTTTTGCGTTGCCTTACCGTATCTGTATTTCGTTGTAAAAATACTCCGAATACCTGTACTTGGCTGGTTATTAAGTGTCCGTCGGCAATACCACGGGTGTCCGATTTTAGTCGGAAGCGAGTTCAACGCCCCTCATCCAGATTGGGAATATCCCACTGCAAGCTCACGTGGTAGGCGTGTGCGGGACGCCTTCACTGATGCCCTGTTTGTACGGCTCAGTCACACTGGAACAGCAACGCGGCCTGTGCGTCAGATACGTAATGCGGCCTATGCTCCGCACTTGACGTGGTGGTCCGGCGCGGGAACTCCCTTGTGGCACATGGAGCCAGACTGCTGGGGAAGTGATCAACACCCTATCATCATCGGTCTCCATCCCTCACGTATCCGTCATTTAAGCCGAAAATGTTCTGTGATCAACTGGAACAACTTTCGCTCACGTCTCGATAGTCTGTCTTCAGCTTCCTCGTCACTCATTGTTGAGCGTATACAAAGTGCACTAAATCGTGCTACGACTACTACCTGGACTGATGCTGGTCGACCGGCACCAGATCTCGGCCTGCTTAACTTTTGGGCTGCCCGCCGTCAAGCCCTACTTGGACGCAGGCACGTACACGACTGCATTCTCTTACTGCTAAGGCTCAAAGATATGAACGCGATCTCTCGCGACGTCAGTGGCATGCATGGTGCGAACAATATTCCGCTAAATCCTCGAATGCCTCACTCTGGCGAACGTTTCGTGCAATGGAACTTGGTCCCCATTCTACTGACGCAGCAGCAACAGCATGCTTTGCAGCTAATTTGTCGCCGGATGATTTCTCCAAAGAAGCAGACACGAACATTTTTCCCAAAGTATGATACATTGCCTCCTTCAGCTGCTAATTTTAATCGGGTAGGCATCCCTGCTGATGCATACACAATACCACCTGCTTCTGACACAGATGGAATTGCGAGTCCCATTTCTCTCCGTGAGCTACTGGCTGCAATTGATGAGGCGAAACGAAAAACTGCGCCCGGCCCGGGAAAAATTCAGTATGAGGTTTACAAGAGCCTAAGTGCCGTTGCACTCGCTCAACTACTAGACACAATAAACAATGTATGGCTGCATTGTTGTCGTACCTGAGAGCTGGAAATCCGCTGTTGTGATCCCTATTCCAAAGCCAGGAAATCCCCTAACAGGCCTCGCTAACTTGCAACCAATCTCATTAACATCCACGCGGCCCAAGCTTCCAGAGAAAAGGCTGGCTACACGACTTTCTTGGTGGCTGGAACAGCACGGTTTTAATCATCCCGCTTAAATTGGATTTCGTCCATACATAGATACAGAGGACGGGTTGGTGGTCTTGGCAACAGCAGTACTCTCATCTACCCGCCGCCTCAATGTGTGTACCATATTGGCAATGGACGTTGAAAAAGCTCACGACATCAGCAATGCTGCAATCCTGAACGCCATTGACTTGTTCCACCTCCCTTTAAGAGTGCGCAGTTTTGTAGCATCATTTTTGGACGGGAGGACATTTCCAATACGCCTCAGTGGTGACGCAGTTGGTTCATTCGTTTCGCTATGTCTCGTGCCCCAGAGATCAGTATTGTCACCGACAATGTTCAATATTGCTTTCATCCCACTGGCATGGCGCTTACATTACATCCCTGAAATCAAGTTTTTGCAATACGCTGATGACATCACGGTATGGAGCACTCACCAAGGTCTGCTGAATCAGGAGGCTGCTCTTCAATCAGCTTTAGATATTACCTCTGATTACGCTTCTTTCATTGGCCTTCAGCTTTCCGTGTGTAAAACTACATACAGTGTGTCGCTAACCGCTGGGGATTTCACGCAAACTTACTGCAAATACAATTTGTCTCTGTCTATCAGGCACACCACTACAGGAAAATCCGAGTGTAAAAGTTCTGGACTTAACGATTCACCAATCTGAATCAGCGAATGCTTTGCTTTCTCGGGCAAAAAAGCAAGCTATTCAGACTACGGGTTTGATAAGAAGAATTGCTTCGAAAACGGGTTGCGCTGGCTCGTCTGTTGCACGCCAGTTAGTGAGTGCGATGCTGCAGCCACGTATTGTTTATAAAGCCCAGTTCCAGCATCTTACAAGAGCACAATGAGATCGCCTTGAAGCCACGAACCGAGAAGCAATGAGAACCATTGCATACCTTCCACGAATCACTCCGGTCGTAGCATTACAGGAGGATGCGCAGATCAACACCATCGATGAGGTGGTGCGGCAGCGTCGTGATGCGCGCAGACTTAAAGCCTCCTTATCACATTATATGCCAGCACTAAGAGCGTATGCAACTTTCGAATTAGAATTGGAATTGGTTTATTGATTCTTCGTACAAGCGAAACGAGGCAGGTACTAAAGGCTATGTGAAATCCTGACAGAGGTCCCTGCCCCCCCCCCCCCCAGATTCTGGAATTAAAAATTCACAACATGTATCAGCAACAGTTTGTCATTTCACACACTCTTAGGATAAAAATGCAGATAATAACAACAAAGAAAAATGATTAATATTATTTATACCTTATACTAACTACAAAAGAAAAATTTTAATCTCAAAATCATACATTCCGCACAAAGCATGGAACAGATTAAGAAACTACAACTGATATGAATATGCATGAACAATTCCTAAATTAATGGAAAACAACCTACTGAGAGGGCTGTACAAGTTTTAATCGACAAATCATACATTTCGCACAAAACATTTTCATCTACATGGAACAATTTGAGAAAATAAAACTGATATGAATACACATGGACAGTTCCTATAACTTATGAAAAACAACCTACTGAGATAGCTGTACAGACTAAGAAAAATAATTGCTAAAGAAAATAAGATATGCAGATTGTATTCTGAAAGCCACGTTCTGCATTGCCTGATAGCGCACATAAGATGAATCACATTAAGATTGTGAAATCTGAGCAGTAATTCAATTCCGAAATGCAGATTTTGCCGTATTAACATTTCCTTGATCTGCTTTTTATATTTGCGTTTTGGGCAGATTAAATCTACTAATCCTTCCACTTGATTCATTATTTGTATTGCTTGGAACTGAAATGTTTGTTTTGCGTAATTGGTTCGTACCCTGGGCGTACATATTGCTTTTGACCTGAAGCAGAGGATTAGAGTGGAGTGTTTTATTATTTCCAGTATCCTGTTGTCTTGTAAGGAACGCAGCAATTTCAAATAATATACTTGGTCCGCTCTTAGTATAACGTACTGACTGAAACGTGGAGCTGTTCACAAGCTCACATTATGGCTATAAAAATTTGAGAAAATGCGGAGAACTTTCTTCTGTAAGAGGACCAGTTTCCTTTTATTATTATTTGTCGTTGTGCCCCATACTAAAGCAACATAAGTAAGTTTACTGTAAAAAAGTGGGTAATAGAGCTCCTTTTTTAACCACAGTGGTATTAGATGCATTATTCTATAGACAACCCAGACAGTTTTTGACAGCTCCGCAGTAAGGTAATTAACATCAGTCTTCCAATTCAGGTGTTCATTGAAACATACCCCTAAGAACTGTTGTTCCCTTACTTGGCTTATAGGGTCATTCTTGTACATGAGGTGCATCTCGGGGATTGTTAGTTTATTAATTGGGCAGAAAACAATATATTTCGTCTTTCCCACATTTAATTGCAGTCTGTTCGCTTTCAGCCATACTGACAACGATTTTAAATAGGCGTTTGCATCATTCTGAAGTTGAGCAATATTGTATGAGCAACAGAATACAATGGTGTCGTGTGCGTGCATGATGAGTTCTGGGGATGCTGTGATGTTTATTATATTATTTATGTAATTGACGAAAAGCAGTGGATCTAACTTAGACCCTTGTGGGACATCTTGCTGCATCATTAGAGTCTCAGAGGAAACCGCTTGCATTCGAACATGTTGTTGTCTGCGAGACAGGTAGCTTCTCAATAATTCATTAGCCTTTCCTCGCAGTCCTTACCTTTCTAATTTATACAATAAAATCGTGTGACCAATCGAGTCGAATGTCTTCCGTAGGTCCAGAAACAAACCTAATCTATATTTTCTCTCTTCAACGTTCGCGATTATTTTATCTTTAATATGTAACAAGGCTTGTTCTGTCGATTTTTTTTAATCCGTGCTGACGCGCTGCTATTATGATGTTCTTCATAAAAACGTTCTCCAGCCTGACATAAATGGCATCCTCAAAGATCATTGAAAATACTGCCAAGCCTGAAATTTGTCTATAGGTTGCAATATCTAAGGCGCCTCCACCTCCGCCTTTGAACACCGGCGTTATGCGTGCAAGTTTTAGTTGAGCGGGGAATGTTGCAGTTAAAATCACTAGGTTAATAATATACGCCAACACATCACTGATTTCGGGTCCAATGTATTTAACCGGGATAGGCATAATTTCATCCACCCGTGGTGCAGCAGTGTTCTTTATCTTCTTTATTAACATGTGCACTTCCTCTGCAGTGATCGGTTTCAAGAATATAGATCCCGACAACCGTGTAATATGTGAACTTCACATATTATTCATCAGGCACTTGCGCTTGTTCTCCCTCCCTGGAAGTTTGTACAGTTAGGCGACAATAAGCCAACAGATAACCGCAGAGCAACGTTTGGCAACTTGGCATCGTCCCTTCGCGAGAGATTTCAAGAGCGAGATGCTCGCCTGCCTCAAGGATTCATTGTAATGTACGTGGATGCAAGCATACAAGGCTGTGAAGCAAGAACAGCAATCTACTGCCTGTTGAGACCTAGCCTGAATCAGACATCTACGTTTAAACTTCCGGAACAACCTACATCTTTCAACGCTGAGCTCATGGCAGTTTAGAAGGCTACTCTGCTCCGTGGCCACCCTTACTATGCTCCCTACGGCCCAAGTTGTCATCCGCACTGACGCACTTCAATCGGTACGTTTACTCCAACGTGTCTGCTGTTGCCCAAAAATATCTCATGACACTCACCAGTATGCGGCGCGCATCCCGCAGTCAGTACGTTTTGAGTGGGTCCCACGGGAATTTCTGCCTTCAAAAAGTCAGGCTGATTTAGCGACGCGCCTCGTGACCCAAGATTCATTATTACCACGGCTCCTTGATGTGGACGACGCTACCCTCCTTTTATCAAGAAAGGAGCACCTCCTGCGCTGCACACTTGCTCTTATCCCTCCGTGTGCAGTATCCCTCCCCCGCGATCTCATCCTTGCAGAGGAGGTTGCGCTTAAGAGGATCCAGGTCGGTGTTGCCCTCACACCAGCTGTCGCTAGGACGTGGTCTCATTTTCGATAGTTATATCCCCGCCCAGGATGTCTGATATGTAAAGACAAAATGTTGAAGCCGACATTCACCATTCGCTGTGGGTCTGCCCAGCTTTGAAACCAACACGTATCCGGCACTTGACGATAGCTGGCCTTTCAGTCAACAATCCTGCCTCGTATCTCGCTTGGACTCAGGGACCTCATCATCGCTCACTCTTGGACTTCATAAAATCAGCCAATCTTTTTCCATTCACTTATTCATTAGTTCATTTTTCATCTCATACCCTACTGATGCCCTGAGGCAATAAATATCGTTAAAAAAACCTGTACTCTCCTTCCATGTCTTTCTTGAATAACTCCAAAACGCTGTTAGACTTGTCTTGATAGAATCAGCTAGACCGGATGAAAAAGTACACATTTTTAGGGGTATTGATAGCCTCGATATATTCTGTGTGTAACTCTAGACGGTGCACAAGTTCACTGGAAGAATTCTTTCTATATTTTTGATAAGGGCGAGCCCTTTGTTTTATGTTCCTATCAATCTCCTAAGTCATCCAGGCTTTCTCTACTTTTGGGTTTTCTGAGACGTATTAGCAATGTACATACTTTTCAATCAATGATGATAGCTCGCTTTTAAAAGAATTCCACAGAAAGTTCACACATTCGGATGAGGGCTGTATAAAGCCGGAAATGGTGCTTCTAGACAACTAATTTGGTCAGAATTTGCCCTAGAGTAGTAATACACTTTACAAGTTACATGGGTAGCGGGAATTCCTTGTGGTAGAGTTAGCATTGCAGTAACAATTTTGTGATCACTAATATCATGCGCAACAGAAATATCAGGAAAAGCGCTCGAATCATAGCAGAATAACAAATCAACGTTGTTATTCCCACGTGTACCATTCACCATGTGTTGCTCAAAACCCACGTTTGCAAACTAAATCTTAAAACGCTGAGCAGGTTTCGTCTGAATGCATGCTATTATCCCAGTGTAAGTTTTGAAAGGTGAATTCTGCCCCTAGCACAATGCGAGTATCAGGAAGCGAGGCCAGCGTATCATCCAGTGATGTGGTTACTTGTGGCCTTGCGCTGGCGGGTGGGGAAGGGGATCGGGGGGGGGGGCTAACCTTACTTTACTTTGTCAGGAGTGAGGAGCATGCACCAAGCTGATTCATGATTGCTGCTTTCTACGTCTATTGCTATACACTGAGAGAATTCCTTAGCTAAAATAAATACAGCGCCGTTCCTAAAGTACCTGTCATTTCTAAATACCTGACTCGTTGAAGCAAATACTTCACTGCCTCTTACAGAGTCATCCAGCCGCGATTCAGTGGCAAAAAAGCTGTCTAGATTTAACATAAGGAGCAGGACATAAACTTATGAATTTTGTTCTTAATGCTGTCGCAGTTTACTAAGAGAACACAGCATTCCGTATTTTGGGACTTCCTATTCCTTAAGCCTAGTCATTCTTTATTTTTTTATTTACAAATACGGCAGGCCCTTCTTGGGCCCATGCAGGAGAGGATGCATAGGAGACAATAGAGGGGAACTAGTTGGGTACATATATAATAAAAAAATAAAAATTCATCATCATAGCGGCATCATGGTGCCAATGATGGCAATTCAGGGAAAATGAAATAGGGGGTTCAGCACGAAAACAAGTATAGTTACAAAAAATACAAAAAATAAAAGTCAGCATCATAGTTTTATCGCGGTGGCAGTACTGATGAATCAATGCTATTGACATTTTCTATGAATGATTCAACTGAGTAGCACTTAACAGCAGCCCAGGGTAGTTTCTTCCAGTTAGATATAGCCGATGGAAACAATAATATTTACTTGTAATAATAAAGCTTATGGGCTGATGAAGTGCTTTTTCGTGGTTAGTTCACGAAGTGTGACGCAATGGTTCCTGGAGGTATGTTTCTTTGATATATTCCAATTACCGTGATAAAGCACAAAAATGTTAGTCTTGAAGTTGTTCTACGCTGTGCTAAACTGTGAAGATCTGCTTTGTGAAGTAGGTTAGATACGCTGGAATGTCAGCAAAAGTTTGAGTATACAAAGCGTGCAGCAAAGTTTTGAATGCGTTCTAGTTTGCCTATCAATTATTGCTGGCGTGGACTCCAACTAATGTCAGCATATTCTAAGGTTGATCTGACGAGCTTTTTATATGCATTTAGTTTTACATCAGGAGGAGCATTGCGTAATCTTGTTCTGAAGAAATACAGCTTTCCTTGAACCCTACGGCATATGTTTTATGTGCTGTTTCCAGGTTAGATTGCTTGATAGTGTCACTCCTAGGCATTTTATATAATTTAGTTTTCCCGATTGGGACATTATCTATAATGTATGAAAATTCTAGTGGCTTTCTCTTGTCGCGAAAAATTATGCTTTTTGTTTTAGAGGCATTAGTCTCATTCTCCATCGGGTGCACTCAGCCTGGATAGCCGATAGACATTCATTTAGTTTAATTTGATCTTCTATAGAATCTATTGCCTTATATACTACGCAGTCATCCGTGAAGAGTCGAATTTGTACCCCAGAGTGAATGCATGAATGGATATCATTGATATAAATTAAAAACAACAAGGGGACGAGAACTGAATCCTGTGGTACTCCTGAGTAGACACCCAAGTTATCAGACTCGGAATTTTTGAGTTTGATACACTGTTTACGTGTTTTCAAAAAGCAGTCAATCCATGAAATGCTGTTGTTTTCGATACTTATAGCCCGTAGTTACGTGAGTAAGTCTTGGTGAGGAACTAAGTCAAATGCCTTAGAGAGGTCTACAAAGATGGCGTCTAACTGGCCCCGTGCATTAAGGGCATTTGCAATATCGTGCGTTATCTCTGCTAGCTGTGTGGTTGTTGACAATCGCGAGCTTAAGCCATAGTGTCGACTGTAAAGAAGGTTAATAACTTCTAGGTGATAATTAACTGCTTTATAAATAATATGTTCGAGTATTTTACAAGAAGAGCTAGTTAGCGCAATCTTTCTGTAGTTATTTAATTCATGTTTTGGACCACGCCAGTCATCCGGGATCATTAGTGTTCGCAACTACAGGGTGAATATTCTTGATAAGTATTTAGAAACCCAGAAAGCATATATAATAAGGAAATTATTCGAGATGTCATCAGGCCCTGTAAATTTCTTTAAGTCTAGTTTTCGCAGCAGGCACAAAATGTCATCTTCACTTACGTTCATTGCAGACCTGGGATGAGTGATGGGGTATGAGTCAAGGGAAGCGCCTGAAACCGAGCGCGAGAAAACAGACTGAAAGGACGAGTTAAATGTTGTAGCAATACCGTCAGGGTTAGTTATGATTCCAATCGAAGTTTTTATTTCACAAACTGTGGATTGCTCAGTTCCTAAATAGTGCCAAAACTTTCGCTGGTCATGTTTCATAAAGGACGGTGACGTCTCCGAGAAGAAACGTGTTTTCGCGACTCGAATTTTATCTTTGAGAGCACAGACAAGGCTTACAAGATCGCCTGATAGGAAGCGCTTGCGACGACGCTTAATCTTTCTTTTCAGATGGATAATGTATCGCGTTACCCACGGATATTCTCATTTTGAAGCGTTTTCTTCTCACAGGAACGTGCTGCTTTTCGCAGAAGTGAACACTTTCTTTAACAATGGTCACATTGCACACACGTCGTTATGTGCCTCAAATGCTGGCTAACAAGATTTCAGATGAACTAAAACAAAAATCTTTAACAGAAGTGATAGATGTTTTGACAGTCTTATTCAAAACAAGCAATGGTTTGTTTACTGTTTGGATGTCATCATCAAACAATAAAGCTTCTCCATTTATAATTAGTCAGTCATATGACAGAGTCACCTTGTTTTAACCGTTAATTTTTCTCCACCTATCAACAACCCAGAGCTTCTCATGAATTTCGCTAATACGCCGAGCGTCCTCTAACAAGATTACATAATCAGTCTCTTTTAGTTTATAGCCGTTGCTTACGATCAGTTCGATAGCTTCATATGCTGCAACTTTTGAGGTAGTTGGCTGTTTCCGCCCTAGAGTATATTCGCCTATCTTATGAGCACTCTCAATTATCCCTAAAGTTTCTTTTAACGTGCCCTGAAAAAAATTCCTGGCAAGGTGTTCAGGAATTTGCCAGCTACCGAGTGGTTCATTGTCCTCGAAGCCGTAGAAAATTGGGCTCATCATTCTGCTGTCATTTATAAGTGATCTATATTTTTCTTCGTATCTGGGAAATAGCAGCCGCCATTTTCCCAGGGTTCCCAATGGGCACCTCTCTCCTCTCAACGACTATGAAAGCTGCAGTACAGCATACACTTTTTGCATTTGTTTAATAGCACCAGAAATAAGCTCCTCGCTTTGCAGCTCAGCCTCTTTCGTAGGGTCTACAGAGGTCCCCGTGTCAGCTGGAATTATTGCTGCGGCATCCTCCTCTCGCGGGCACTCCCCAGAAGCCGCAGTCGTGAGCCCTTCGAGGGACGCTGAGTATCTCTGCTGTTTGCTCCCTTTCCCGTCTTGTTAACAGCGACTGCGTATACTTTCATCATCCTGTATTGGTAGCTTCTCCGGGAGATTATTGAGGTCATCTTCGCTAAATCTTATAAGCTCCTCTTTGCGAGTCTTGTACCTCCCCATGCCGACTAAGTAGATTCCTTTGGGGGATATCTCCATATGTATGTTTCAGGCGCAGGGTCAACATGTTCGCAATCTTCTTTCGTTGGACTTTCAAGGTACGCAACTGGCTCGAAGCTTCGTTTACTCTGAGAGAGCCCCGTCTTGGTCGGTCCCTGATTGATATACGCTTATTTCAGTGGTGTCACACAGTATGACAGCAACTCCTCAGTCATTTCTGACATCGCTCTGAGCCCACTTCAAATCACCTCTCTTATAAAAGACTACGCGAAGTCTCGGTGTACTGTCATCATCATCATCATCTTCTTCTTCTTCAACCTGACTATACCCACTGCAGGGCGAAGGCCTCTCCCATATTTCTCCACTTATCCCGGTTCTGTGCAAGCTGCATCCACTTCACCCCTACGAATATCTTAACCTCATCCGCCCATCTAACTTTCTGCCAGGTAGTAACCGCAGACCCGGACCATGAAAAGGAAATAACAAGAAGAATAAGATTGGTATGGAGCGCATTTGGCAAGCACTCGCAGATGATGACTAGCAGCTTACCGGTTATCGCTCAGGAGGAAAGTATACAACAGTTGTATCTTACCTGTACTCACCTATGGGGCTGAAACGTGGAGGCTAACCAAGAGGGTTCTAATTAAGTTGAGGACAACTCAGAGGGCTATGGAACGAAAAATGGTAGGGGTAAAATTAAGAGATAGGAAGCGTGCAGAGTGGGTCAGAGAAATAACTCAAGTTACCGACATTCTAGCGGAAATTAAAAAGAAGAAATGGACATGGGCAGGACATGTAGTGCGAAGAGAGGATAACCGATGGTCGCTTAGGGTAACAAACTGGATTCCAAGGGAAGGAAAGCGTAGCAGGGGGCGGCTCGGTGTACTGTGATTCCTCCGTAAATACATTTGAAGCTGACTCGGAAAAAAAATGATGTCAGGCGTCAATGTGACCGCGGTGCAACTTTCAACTTGCGTCTCTTTAAGTTCCATGACAGAATCGGCAGTTAAGATGGAAGGTGATTCGGCGAAATGCACCGGTGAAGGTGGCTTCGTGGACGATTCTAATGCTGCAGGCAGCTCAACTGATGCCTCTATAAACAAACATCTATCGGCAGCTCGAGCAGACTATTGAAGAACCTCGATTTGGTGGCAAAGGAGCATCATTGTTCTCTTGGCAAATTATTCAAACTGTACTGAAGATAAGACATCATCTGTCAAACCGTTTTTTTCAAACCCCCATCTTCTCATTGAGCAAGCATAAGCTGTTGTTGCAGGTTTTCAGTCGGCCGTGATAAACCTTTCACTTACGAATAATTCCTTAGTTCGATTTCAGACGTCCTCTAGCCTCTTTGCACAGCCGGGACAGAAAAGCTCGTCTAATGTCGCGCTTCTTTTTGATGCGGTGCATGGTGTATCGATGAAACCTTCTTCTCTCTCTCCTATGGGGTTCATTGGTGGAGCTCCTGGCATCTTCCTGGAGGGTCGTTGGCGTTCCTCTTGCAAACTCCAGGAAGGATGGTTGGAGGAGCCCACATTACACTCCCCGGTTTCGGCGTCAAAGTATATAGAAGAGGCAAGGCAGACACCAAGACTCCGCCTTATGCGCTATTCTCCGACTATAGATACTCCAAAATAGCACTCAGTCTCTGCCGTGCGCCCCCGCTTCCAAAACCTCGTCTTCCTCCTCCTCATTCTTGTAGATTCCTGCATGAATCTGCAACACGCTCTACGCCCTGAGATGAAAACCGTGGTAAAATGGCGAAAGATGTTTCCCGAACCAGGAAGTAAAACTCCCAGTGTACAGAAAACGATCATGGTGGAAAGCGATTGTTGTGTTAGTATTGCGCTGTGATCTGATGTGATAGAGTGTGTCCGTGAGGTTTGTCGGTGTTTACATCAAGGATATGCGTGTAGAGCTTCGAGCTGCGCTATGGACTTCCTGCGTTAAGACTACAGTTTTATTATTTTCCTCGTCGTAACGAACCTAGAAGTAAAGCAGAATCTGCACGAAACTATCAGTGCTCTGGCATTTGAGACTGTCACGATTGCAGGAAACGCGGAGCAGCTGATTGGACCTCTTCACTCAAAGCACCGCGTCCCCTAGAAACATACCAAGTGGTGTTGCAGCCGATACAAGAAGAGGTGGTGCTCTGGTCCTCGCCTAACAGGACCGGAACCAGAATAGTACAACGTTGATGAATGTCCCCTGACTTTGATGGCCCTCCAGCATATTAGGGGTGATATCTTGAATAGTTACATCCATCAGGAAGACCACAACACGAACGTGAAGCGGATGCTGGACGAGTGAATTCAGTCTTCGCTCTGCAACTCCTACAACAGCATCCTGGTCAGTTGCACGTCGTGATCATAAGGGCTCCACAGGTTGCGAGAAACTACCGAGGTACCACAGTACTTACTGCATTCCTACATACTCTAAGGGATTGATGTTGACCGACGAATTGTGGTCAGAGTGCCGATGACTCAGCGCATTTTGTTACTGGGTCTACAGCCGAAGAATGCTCGGAGGAACTTGACCAGGCTGTGGGCTACAGTGTGTGATTAAAACCTGGGCTGCCACGCCCCTACGGATCCATCTTGTTCTGTAATATTGTGGTCTTCGAGCTACCTCTTACTTGTCATGATGTTAGCATGGCAAGCGAGTCCCTCAATGGCCCCTTATTTTCGGTCCTTCCGCCGACAGCGTAATCACCACAGCGAGGTTTCGGAGAAACATTTTATTAAACATGCAAACTGGATATCTTTTAAGATGTGAGGATTACCTGCATCTCAAATACTCTTGGAGTAGGAAATTATGCCATTCACGGCAACTTGAGATTTCTCCAACAAGGCTGCGCTGCCATATCCGGCTTTTAAATTTCTATCTTCCCAGATCTGCATTGGCACTTTCTCCAGCCTGAGCGTTTTGCGGTGGACAGGAATCATAGATCATATTTTATTGTTTTGCCTCCGCTTCACCACGTTGAGAAGACAGTTTACGGAAAAACCATTGCACCAGCTTCGCCTCGGTTTATATAGCCAGATATCGTTATCGTTCGGCGCGACCATCCTTTCACACAGTCACAGGTTTGTTTCACCGCCATGCAAAAATTGTTTACTGGAATCAAATCGATTGCTTGCAATATTTTTTTTAAAATAACTTGCACTACATATCCCAGTGTCAATCTCCGATTTGTATTATGACTTCTCCTTTTTATTTCACTTATTTCACCTTTTCTTTTCCTCTACCCCTCAAATCATTTTTTTTTTATATAAGCATACTTCAAACACTTTCTTTGCTGCCCAATTCTTGACCAATCCCCCTCTGTAGGTATGTGCCATACATTATTTGGATAACAACAATAACAACGACAGAGTGCCATGTTGGCACATTGATAGCCGCGGACAGCCGGCTATTAAAGGCAGTGAGATGCGTCCTGGTGTTCGCCCTGCTTATATATTTTGGTGCCGAAACCCGGAAGGTTAATGTGAGCTGCTCCATTGATCATTCCTGGAGGCTGCAAGAGAAACGCCAACAACCCTTTAGGAAGATGCGAAGAGCTCCGCCAGCGAACCCCACCGGACAGAGATAAAGAGGGCTTCATCGAGGCACCATGAACCGCACCAAAAGGAAGCGCGCAAAGGAGACTGAGCGCCATGTTGTGGTATTGACGACAGCGGGGACACCCGGGTATTAGACGCCGTGAGAGGCGACCTGGTGTCTGCCCCACTTATTTTTCGATAGTATCGACGTTTTCAGACCTTAATCACATACCGCTATTCGTTGTAACAGTCTCGCGGTCTTTGCTTTCGAGAACGCTAACCTTGCCTCCAGTGAATTTAAACTTACTCTGAAATCACCCATAAAATGTTCAAGCCTAATTTGCCATTCCAGACCCAGCTCCAGGAACGGCACTTTATTCAGTGCCTCCCGTTAACAACTACAATACTTTGGCTTGGCGCCTTCACTGATGTAACTACATGGCACATCTATTGTGGGTAAGGCCAGCAGCACCAAAAAGCAATCATGAATTATATAGCCATGCAATGCAATTCTATAGCATTGCTGCAATCGTGAAGGGGCTACGTCCTTGTCGCCAAGAGCATGCTGTAGTCGCAGTCACCGATGGCAGAGAGCAGCAGCTGCATTATGCAGAAATGCATGGTTAACAGCATGTTCACCCTCTTGCCGCTGCTTTTTTTAGGCAAGGCCTTATATCGCTGCGAGAATTGCAAGTACCGTAATTCTTGCTCAAATGGGAGTAAATTCTTCCACCTGCTGCGGAAAAACAGCGGCGAATTTAGCAGGGTCTAGATACATATGGACCTTGACATGGGCGTGACAATAATAAATTGTAAGATAAAAACTTTAAGCATTATACAAAAAAGCATCGTGGTATACCATTCTTCGCTAAATTTATTTCTACTAAAATAGGACGTTGGTGTTAAGCCATTCCCAATTTGGGTTAGGGATAAATTAGATGTAGCCACGCCGTCTAATGTACAGGCAGTCTTGTTTACTTCATCTGGTACGATAATGTACCGGACAGGCTCTAGTTTTCATGGAATCCAGTTGTCGCTCATATGCACGAGTGTAGTAACATCTGCTTTGCTTCCTGACCGACTCACATCTCGCATAGAAAGGAATCCATCGCAATCAGACGCAGAACAACAGAAAAGAAGGCGCACACCATAGTTCTGGACTTACAACTGATTTATTCCGATGAAGAAATGCCCATTTTAAAAGAATTCTCTGCCCACGCATACACCCTACAGGCAATGCACTTCGCACACCACATGATGAAATGGCAATTATGATGATAAAAACTTCCGCTTCTTTTCGGTGATAATCACGGACGAATAACTGACGCATTTCTACTTATTCTGTTTCGTCAGGATTTCTTCTAGCAGCTCACGCTCACGTTTAGATTTCCCCTGACCGATAATGCTCACGGTGTGAAAACTTGGAGAACATTTACAGCCCTCGACATCTGGTTAAATTGCTTCCTTTGCCAGTGCCCAAAGTTGTTCGGTGTTACCTGAGGTGCTCATTTAAGTATGCTCTGATTTGACCTATGCATATTTTTCCTCATGACAGTGGGATTGAATACACCCCGCCCACTGCGCATGTAGTGAACATCGTCTGGTGTTTTGCTTTACAAGCACCAGTTTTTCGCTGGTCTCCAAAGATTTGGCCAAACCAACAGGGCAGTTTTCAGGAAGTAGAAAATACCATATTGACAGAGAACTTCTGAGCCACCTTTTTCAGACCATATGAGGTCTTGTGGAAGTAAGAGATGACTTCCAACTTTGTTTCCACTTCCCTCGAAGACCTTCGAAGGAATGATGCAAGTAACTTGAAACCCTGGCCTGGTGCCTGAGAATCTTTCGGTGTGCAGGGCTCAGAGCCTGGTGGAGTACCTCAATAGCGCTTTTCCCTGTGCTAATCCAGCCGTTTCCGTAGCCATTGTGGACTTATTTTATTCTGTGCCCCATGACGAGCTTTTTATTGCTGTGCATGATTTAATTGAAAGACCTGGGACATTTTCCTTCCAAAATAAGTGTGGCATGACTTTGGAATCATTCTTCGAACTTTCAAAAGTATAATTGAATTCTATGATTGCACAGCATGAAGATAATTATGTTGTGCAAAAACGAGGAATTTGTATTGATTCTTGTGCCGCGGCTGTGCAGTGAAACACATTTTTAGCACAATTTGATTCGGTGCTACAAGGCTCTTTAAAAGACACACGTGTTGTAAGGGTTTTTAGATATGTTGAATATTTTTTAGTAATTTTGAACTTACCCGAACTGTAATTTTGAACTTACTTACCTTGTGGTAGACCAGGTTGGAAATGTTTTTAGCCCTGTTCTAAGAACTTGGTTTTTACAAACTAGATTCCTTTTCACAAGACCATTAGGTTCCTTGATTTAGAACTGACTTTTTACCCAGTTAACATGTGTGCTGGAAATATGCATCCAGACATGAAGGCACTTTTGTAGTATGAATCGACCCATTCTAAGTTAGTGAAGCGCATCATTGTAAACTTGTGTTGTTCAAATGCCTTAAAGAAGAGTTGCCCTCATGTGATGAAGCAGTCTGGCAGAGCAGGATGAACGGCTGCATTTTTCTGGCTTTGCGCTCTCGATTTTGCTGCCGGGGGGGGGGGGGGGGATCCTTGGGGGAAAAACTGAAGTTATCTTTAAAGACTGCAAGCCCAGCGGAGTGGAAACAAAAGAGTTGGAAGTCATCACCTATCTCCACAAGACTTGACATGGTCTGAAAGAAGTGGCTCAGAAGTTCGGTGCCACTAAGCTATCTTCTGCGCCCTGCAAACTGTCCGGTTTTTTCGCCCAAATCGCTGGAGACCAGCGAAAAACTAGTGTTTGTAAAACAAAACACCGCACTATGTTCACTACATGCACAGTGGGCGTGGTGTAGTTAATTCCATTGTAATGCGAAAACTTCTACATAGCCAAATCGGCACATGCTTGACTGAGCGCGTGAGACAACACGGAACAATTTTGGGGGCTGGCACAGGGCGCAATTTAGGCTTACATGTCAAGGACTGCAAATGTCCTCCACGTTTTCACACCGCTAGCATGCTCGGTGGGGGGAAATTAAACGTGATCGCGAGCTACTAGAAGCATTCCTGGGCCCGTATTCTGAGTTTGCATCGTTATCAAAGTGTCGCTATTTCACAAGACCTCGAGTCATCTGATAATGGAAACGCCGGAGCATGATGTTGACGCCTCTTCCGGTTCCTTAGTCGCAACACTCGGTCCCGGCGGTTCGACCAATCAGATGACTCGAGGTCACGGGAGATAGCGACACTTCGATAACGGCACAAACTTGGAACATGGGACCAGATCAAAAAGAATAAACGAAAATGCGTCAGTAATCTGTCCGTTATTATCACCGAAAAAGAATGCAATTTTTTATCATTATAATTACCATTTAATCATGTGGTGCGTGAAGTGCATTGTGTGTAGGGTGTGTGCGCAGGTAGGGAATTCTTTTAACATGAGCGTTTCTTCATGGGAATAAATAAGTTGTATGTCCACCGTTGTGGCGTGCGCCTTTTTTGCTCTTCTCCGGCGCCTGATTTCGCTGATGCCCTTTCTATGCAATATGAACCAACTAGCGCAGCAGTTTACACTCCAGGACTCACATATCGCCTACCTGCCATCAAAGATTCAACCCAACTTTCCGTTAGCTGGCTATGTTGCCCTCAACTAATGTTGAACCCAATTAGAAACGGCGATTGTGCGTAACCCGTAAGCACCGGTAAGTTTGAGCTGTTACACTGTAATTTTGAGGGACGCTTGCAAGCTGTCATTTATGGTCTGAGAGTATCTGAAAAATTCCTTCCATATTAATCTTATCTCTCTACATATTTCAATCACGTGGCCCTGATTGGTGGCAACCACCTGTCCTTAAGTGACAGTATTCTCTTACGGTGTTCATCGCTGTTCACTTGGGAGATTGTCGACCAATTTCAGACAACCACTCCCTTTGTTTTGTCTAGATCACGGATCATGGTCAGCACACTGGCACCAGACCTACAAGCAAGGCACTGCCATCATTGAAAACATAAAAACGAAATCCGAAGCTTAGCTTACATGTTTGTTGTGGAAACAAGTTTGTACGTGTGGTAAAATAAGAACTACGGTGGCTAACTCTAAATGAGAATCTCCTTTTCAGCATTTTTTTCAGAGTTCTTCGCGCAGACAATAGAAGCTCTTTCACGGAAAAGATAGTCTCATGCGTCAGGCAAGTTCCTTTTCTCTGCCCGATATAACAATCTATAATTGTGGATAAGTGCATTTTTGAAAAAAACCTCTGTTATTATTTCCTCAAATAATCAAATTTAAAAATAAAAATAGGTGCATCGGCAGATCTTTTTTATGGACGCCTTTTGTTTTTTCAACCATTGATAGTAAAATTGCACCGGTTGGCTATTTTATGACACTTCTACTACTCGGGATTAGCGCAGGAGAAAGATCAAATACCATTCGAATAGCGCATTCATAACGGCTAATCACAATAATTATTATTCGCTCGCAACCAAAAATCATGTCCGAGAAAGCTCAACTTAGCCCTGAGTTTTGAATATAGTATGTAAAAGAAACTGGCCACTTCAGGCACACAACACACGCGCGATCAAATTGTGACCTGAAAATCACATAAAACACGCGCCATGTTTTACAGGGTCATGTTTTCCTTTTGCAATACAAATTAAGCACCTCTGCGAAGTAAATTTGTCACTGTGAGCAGAGTTTAGCATACAAAATAGTGCGCCGAAAATGCAGTTCACAACTGACTGGCGTGGTGCGGTCGAAATAAATGTCTTTCCGTTCTCGCAAGCATATCGGTTATTGACAAGGTGATCAAGGCTGACAACTTACAGCAACAAATCAGGGAACGAAATTCGGTATCTTACCGTACGACTAGCGCAGCTTCGCAGACCTCAGCTGCAACAATCCAAAATGAACGTTGCCACGCAAAGTACATCCCAGTGATCTGATACTTTATTTACATCTGGTAAGAAAAAGTAGCGATCTTACAAGGAGACAAAGCAAGAAATAACCTCATTAAGCTGTTCAGTTATGAACAACCGACTTAAAATTCTGGTGATACTCAAGGATGTCCTCTTTCAGGCATGGCCATTAAAACGAACCGGAACTTTCACAAGGCTTGGTTTTTCGGTTCCGCTGTCCAAAACTGCGGGAGCTCGAGCAACTCTAGCGAATGGGGATTGTGTGGCCGGTCGGACGCCTCTGAATCAGCCGCTTGTATCGAGTTTCGAGGTACGGTTGGAAGAGAGCAGAATGATAGTTGTGTTTTCTCTCTGTGGTTTTTTTTTTCTTTGAGATCTGTCGAAATAGCAGGCGGAGAAAGCAGGTGTAGCGCGGGCGCGCTCAGCACTTCGCCTACTCAGTGCAGCGGGAACTGTCACCGCGGCGCTGGGGTCAGCGCTTCTCCGCAGCGCAGCCTGCTCACTGTACGGAGCCTATTATCTTCATAAAAAAGCGCGGTATAATCATAGAGTGTGCCCAGCCTATTATGCGTTCTGGTTTGGAAGGGAATTAGGAAACTGGCGTTGTTAACTACGGTGGACGACGGTTACCTTTAAAGGTACGGCTCGCGCTTTGCTAGAAGAACTATTCCCCAAGATCAGTCTGTGACCTTGAACTCTAATGACATCTAAGAGTCACATAGCCATTGATGCGAAGCGGCGTGTATATGACCACGCCCCAGCGTAGTCGAAGATCTCTGAAACATAGTATTTGAATGCCTCTTTGGTGATTTAATTACTGTGCTTGATAGGAATGTCCTTCCAGGTGACGGAACCCTTGTGTAGATCCAGTGCATTAGGCCCACTATGCATCCTGATTGAATTTGGTATTGATTTTCCATTGCCTAATGTCTCGTTGTATTTCGGGGTTTTGTGAATTTTAACTTTTCATTTGGTTATCACTACAGACAGCTTGATTGAACTGAATGCGTTCTTAATGCCTAGGAAGTCTTGCTGTGTAGTAAGAGAAACATTTTGAACTGCTCTCTTGAGATATAAAACTTACGACGTGAAAGGCCTTTTTTGGTGTGGACGCAACACCTCCTTAAATTGTGTTCGTGAACCATGGTCTCACCAGACGATTAAAACGCCACAAACACTGAGGATAAACCTCCAGTTTATTCCAGCACAAAAAAATGAGCTACACAAGTACTGTAGTGAAAGAAACATGAGAAGCATACCTTAGTGGCGCTTACAATGCATGTTAGCCTGATGCGCTTACAAGAAGAGATGCATCAGGCTAACATGCCTAACAGCATGGCACAAAGACGGCCGGCGGGGAAGCAGTCACTCACGCCGGGTACCGTAGGAGGCTCCGTCTCGAAGCTTCTCACCGGTGCGACTCCTCTGGAGGGTAAGAATGGGCGACACATCCCCGACTTGGTCCGAGAAGGTCGCAGCGGGCTGAGACGGGCCGTAGTGCGCTAGTACAACCGCATTCCTCTGGAAAATCCCCCCTCGCTTCAGCTTGCCGCGCGCTTACCAAGCTTCGCTGCCGCAATTCATCAGATATCACGAAACAGCCGGGCATGCGTCGTTAGAGCGCAGCCGAGTGCGCTCGTACTCGGGAAAAGTATGCGCACGAGAACGCGCGGCGCTAACGCTGGTGTGCCTAGGCTGTCAGTGGGTGAGGAGCCCACACCTTTTCTCCAAACGTGGGCGCGGTTGAGGAGCCCAATACAGGAGCAGGTGGTAGTTATCCCAGGCGGTCTGGAGATAGACGCACTTCTTCAAGAACTGCACATATCGATGCGTCAGTGTTTTGGGACCTTGAAGCCAACGGTAATGTATTAGGTAGTTTCTGCTTATTTGTCCTATTTTACGCTCACCTTGTAAAGGTCGAAGGCGGTAGGACAAGGAAGAAACCCATATTGTTACCTGGTAGGGACCTCCCTATTGGTTTGACAAGGAAGCATAAAGTCCGTTTTCCGCATCCCTGAGAACGTGTGTCCAGCGCAGGACGTGGTGGCCAGGCGGAAACTGGCGGTTGCGCCTTCCCTTTTTGTTCTGATGGCAAAGCTAAATCATGGTGATGTCTAAGTGTTCACTTGCTTCTTTCAGGGTCTTTCCAAGACGGCTGCAAAGCTTCTGCTTCTACATAGAGTAGTTTGGTTTATATGAAACAACACCACTAGCTAGAACGTGTTCAAGAGGAAACTATTTGGCGCCCGAAGAAAACAGCTTTTGACTTGAAACCTATCGATCTTTGACGAAACCTATCTCGCGTAGGCGGATGTCCCAATGGGTGTAATTCTCTATAAATGCCACTAGCATTGTCTTCAGATTCCTGTCCACACGCTCTATTATGTTGGCTTGTGGGGGTAAAAGGCCGTCTTCTTGTGTTCTATGCCTAGCACCGTGGAAGCACCAACGAAGGTTCGACTCGTAAAATACGTATTGTTATCTTTGATCAGCTATGCCGGGAAACTAAAGCGGGATAAGGTTTCGAGAAGTTTGTAAGACCAAATTTGAGGCGATTCTGCCCTTCGAGCAAAGGTCCACCCACGTTTAAAAATGAGCAATGACAACCAGAAGGCAACAATTACCTTTTGTTCATCAGGAATAGGGGCCCATCACGTCACACGCAGCAATTTGGAAAAGGCAGTGACTCTCCACGGGCTGCACCAGGCCTAGGGGTTCCCCACTTCAAGGCTTAACAAGCTGACACGTCGGGCAAGATGGCACATGCTTTAGCTCATTTTTCCGCTTACGTGGCCATGTAGCAGTGCGCATAACTTTTCATAAGTCTTTATGCCGTCATTATAGCCTGGCAGCGCGCTGTAGGGGAAGTGCTCAATGAATCGTGATTCACCGGTACACGTGTCTTCTGCGGCAGTGTAACGCACGAGCAGACCATCTGTGCTCTGTAGTTGACAACTGGGACCCTTCTGGACTGTAATTTGACCCTAGATCACTGGGCGTATGTGTTCCAGGATTGGGCCGTACTATGCATCTGCCCACTGAGCCTCGAGTCGCAGCTGCTGGCTATGTTCACCCCAGGCGTCGTCGTGCTTAGTCACGGCCAATTCGCGTGGCGCTGGTTATTTCTTCAAGCGAGACAGCCTGCTGGATTCTGCCGTGAGATCCAAGTTAAAGTCAGACAATGAGTGTGAACACTGATCTGATCTTGGCTCGATCTATATTGAGATTAAACTTCCGGAGCGTGAAAACAATTGCAAACCGTCTTTCTCTGTGGCTGAGTATTTTTTTTCAGCTCAAGAAGAAGTGCGGTTTGCAAGTGTTAGGAGGCTGAAGTCACCATAGTTTTCTTGGAGCAACAAAGCACCTCTGCTACACTCACTTGCATCATTCTGTGCTGCAGATGGCCTGTTGAGATTTGGAAGAAGCAAGCTCGCCGTGCGGGCGATGGCATTCGTCAGAGCCCGAAATGAGGATTCCTCTGTACCAGGTAAGCCCCATGCTACTCCCTGACGAAACAACTGATGAAGAGGGCGCACGAGATCTGCACAGTTTGGGATGATATGCAGGTAGAAACCCGCCATATCCATGAAGCGCTGGAGACTTGTTAAGTTCACAGGCTGCGTGTACTACAGGATGTTTTGTAGTTTCTCCGCGTTCGGCATCATGTATACTTGCTCGATAATGAACCCCAGGAGTTAATCTGGTTGTCTGCCAGCTGAACATCTCGGGTTTACAGTCAGCCCTGTGTTCTACATCCACTCCAATATGTCCTGCAAATGTGTAATGTAGTCCTTCATATTTTTAGAAAATACGTCTTCAGTGTACGCCTTGGCGCAGTCGAATCCCATCTCCAAGGAGGACATACATTATTCTTTGCAATATGGCTGGAAAATTTGACTTGCGAAACTCGAAAAGGGGCTTGCGAAACTCGATGAAGTCGTGAGCTCTGCTGTGTAGGGCCATCCAAGATAGACAGGTCACGGCAGAGAGTTCTGACAAAATATGATTCACTGGAGATGGTAATGGCAACCAACTCCAGTATTTCCTACCAAGAAGGCCATATGACCAGTCACAATAGCACTGGCGCCGGATGATGAGCCCCCCAGGTTGGAAGGCATCACATATGTTACTGGGGATGAACAAAGGGCGATTCCTAGTAGCTCCCGGATGAATGAAGCGGATGGGCGAAAGCCAAATAGACGCTCAGTTGTGGATCTGTTGGGAAGCGACCGGAAAGTCCGAGGTTGCAAGGAGGTATATCACATAGCAGCATGGAATGTAAGATCTATGACGCAAGGTAAACTGGATGTCGTCAAGCGAGAATTAGGCCCATTGTAAATTGATATCTTGAGTATCAGCGAGCTCAAGTGGACCGGAATGGGCGAATGTAATTCCGGCGACCATTATGTCTTTTATTGTGGGCGCGAATCCAGGAGAAAGAACGGGGTTGCTCTCATAGTAAACAGAAGAAAGGGCAAAGCAGTGCTAGGGAACAACCCCAAAAACGACCGAATGATTTCACCTCGGATCCAAGGTCACCCTTTTAACGTAACAGCTATCCAAGTCTATGCACCAACCACTAATGCTGAAGAAGCTGACGTTGAGAGTATTTATGCTGACCTGCGATGCCTTTTAGAATGCACTCCATCATCAGATGTCCTTTTTATCATTGGAGCCTGTAATGCTAAGGTGGGGAGTGAAGAAAAATCCGGAATTACAGGCAAGTTCAGTCTTGGTGAGCCAAATGAAGCTGGGCAGAGGCTAGTAGAGTTTTGTCAAGAAACCAACCTGACCATAGCGAATACTCATTTTCAACAGCACAAAAGGCGCCTGTACACATGGACTTCACCGGACGGTCTGTTCAGGAATCAGATTGATTATAGTTTTTGCCGGCAGAGATGGAGAAGCGCTATACAAGCAGTAAAGACAAGGCCTGGGGCCGATTGTGGCACCGATCATCAGCTTCTTGCTGCCAAATTGAAGCTTCGATTGAGGAAAACGCAGGAAACTAGAAGGCCTTTCAGGTATGATCTGGATCAAATTCCATCAGAATATGCTGTGGAAGTGAGGAATCGATTTCAAGAATTAGATGCAGAAGAGAGAGCGCCTGAAGAGATGTGAACTGATGTTCGTGAATAATGCAAGAAGTTGCTACTAAGGTAGTTCCAAAGAAAAAAATGCAAGAAAACAAACTGGTTATCTGAAGAGGCTTTGCAAATAGCTGAGGATGGCAAAAGTTATGGGGGAAAGAGAACGATAAAAGTTTCTCAATGCGGATTTTCAGAAAATAGCAGGAAGGGATAAGAATGCCTTCCTGAACATACAATACCAAACAGTTGAGGACAACAGCGAATTGAGGAACACAAGAGCTCTTCATAAGACAATCAAAGATATCAAAGGAAGCGTCTGTGCTAAGATGGGCTTGATAAAAGCCAAACGAGGCAGGGACCTCACTGATGCCTCAGAGATAAGGAAAATGTGGCAGGAATACAGAAAAGAGCTGTACAAGAAGGACCCGGATGTGCAAACCCAACGTAAGATGTTTGTGATTACTGAGCTCGAGCCGGGCATCCTGAAGAGTGAAGTTGAACGGGTCTTAGCCAGCCTTGCTAAAAACAAAGCTAGCGGAATGATGGCATTCCAGCTGAGTTGCTTCAAAACCTCAACCACGACGATGCTGTTAATATTATGTATATATTATGTCAGCAAATTTTGACAACCATGCAGTGGCCATAGGATTGGAGGAGGTCAGTTTACATCCCAATCCCAAAGAAAGGCAGTGCCAAAGATTATTTCAACTATCGCACGATCGCGCTTATTTCGCATGCTAGCAAGGTGTTGCCGAAAATCCTCGACGTGCAAGCTGGGTTTTGCAAGGGCAGAGGAACTAGAGACTAGATTGCCAACCTTCGCTGGTATGTGGAAAAAGCAAGAGAGTTCCAGAAACCCATCTACTTCTGCTTTAATCAATATGTGAAAGCGTTTGACTGCGTAGTTCACAGCAGATTGTGGCAAGCTCTCCAAGAGAAGGGAGTTCCAATTCACCTCATCTGTCTCCTCAGGAAACTGTATTAAGGGCAAGAAGCCACAGTCAAAACTGGACACGGTCTTACTGATTGGTTTCCGATTGACAAAAGAGTGAGACAAGGCTGCATACTGTCGCCATGCCTATTTAACCTATATGCTGAGTGCATCATGAGGAAGGCCGGCCTGAACGAGTCTGCAGCTGGAGTGAAGATTGCTGGAAAACGCATCAACAACCTCATATATGCGGACTATACCACTTTAATGGCAGAGAGAGAAGTAGAACTCAAGAGACTTCTGAAGCGCGTACAAGAAGAGAGTGAGAAGTTTGTGCATAAACTGAACATTAAAAAGACAAAGATCATGGCGTCTTGCCCTATCAAGTCCTGGAGCATCAAGGGACAAGAAGTGGAAGCTTTGACAGATTTACTCGTCTTGGGCTCCAAGATTACCCCGGAAGGAGACTGCAGCCATGAAATTAGGAGACGCGTCCTTCTGGGAAACATAGCCATGGCTAGCCTTGACCGCCTAGTAAAGAGCAGAGGCACTACACTGCCAACCAAGATCCGTATAACTCGTGCTATGGTCTCTCCAGTTGTGATGTAAAGAGGCGAGAGTTGGTCTGTGAAGCAGGCTGACCGCCGAAGAATTGACGCGTTTGTATCGTGGTGCTGGCGGAGACTCTTGAGAGTTCCTTGGACGGCCAGATCACATCAGTCGATATTGTCGATCATAAACTCTGACTGCTCATTGGAGGGTCAAATTCTAAAGTTAAAGCTCAGCTGCTTTGTTCATCTGATGAGAAGAGAGGAGTCGCTGGAGAAAGATTTGATGTTGGGAAAGGTTGAGGGTCACAGGAGAAAGGGTAGGCAACGTTATGTGATGTTAGTAAGATAGTGGAGACCGGAAAGCGTGGCGTCATATCGTCCATAGGGTCACGAAGAGTCGGACACGACTGAACGACTGAACTGAACTGAGATGTTAGTCGGTCAGGAATTAAAGAAGAGTTTACTACAACCTTAGATATGCGGATGATACCACTTTAATGGCAGAAAGTGAAGTGGAACTCACGAGACTTCTGATGCGCGTACAAGAAGAGAGTGAGAAGTTTGGGCTTAAACTGAACATTAAAAAGACGAAGATCATGGCGTCTTGCCCTATCAAGTCCTGGAGCATCAATGGACAAGAAGTGGAAGCTGTGACAGATTTTCTGTTCTTGGGCGCCAAGATTACCTCGGAAGGAGACTGCAGCCATAAAATTAGGAGACGCCTGCTTCTGGGAAAGAGAGCAATGGTTAGCCTTGACCGCTTAGTAAAGAGCAGAGACATTAGTCTGCCAACCAAGATCCGTATAACCGGTGCTATGGTCTTTCCAGTTGTGAGGTATGGATGCGAGAGTTGGACTGTGAAAAAGGCTGACCGCCGAAGAATTGACGCGTTTGAATTGTGGTGCTGGCGAAGACTCTTAAGAGTTCCTTGGACTGCCAGAAGATCAAATCAGTCGATATTGTCGACCACAAACCCTGACTGCTCATTGGAGGGTCAAATTCTAAAGGTAAAGCTCAGCTACTTTGGTCATCTGATGAGAAGAGAGGAGTCGCTGGAGAAAGATTTGATGTTGGGAAAGGTTGAGGGTCGCCGGAGAAGGGGTAGGCAGCGAACGCGATGGCTAGATGGCATTCTCGAGGCATTGCAGATGAAGCTATGTGATGTTGAGAAGATAGTGAGAGACCGGAAAGCGTGGCGTGACATGGTCCATAGGGTCACGAAGAGTCGGACACGACTGAACGCCTGAACTGAACTGAACTTACTACATTCGGTCATACGTAGGGCATGTAATCGTAAGTTTCATTAATGACAACAACTGGATTCCACGAATACCATAATGTGTCGGTGCAGTGTCTGCAACAACTAAGGCGACGAAGACTGCCAGCGCATCAGATGGCATGGCTATATTCAATTTATCACCAACATAAGCTGGAAATATCTTAACACCAACGCCATATTTTACTGGAACAAAAACAGGTGATGAATGTTATACGATGGTTTTTTTTACAATGCCTATAGTTTTACACTACAACGTATCATTATTTACCATTCCCAGCTCTAGGCCAAGCCTAGTATCTATACCCTGCTAAAATGTGTCGGTGTTCTTTTAAAGCAGGTGAGAGAACATTACTCCCCCAAGACGACTGTGCAAGGATTACCGATTTTGTCATTCGCGCTGTAATGTCAGCCATTGTCTAAAGTACTCCGGCCAGAGCGTTCACTTCTAGTGGAATAAATGTTAGCTGAATGATTCACGTGGTCAAAGCACAAGAAATTCAGCCAAGAATTTCTGCCGAAAATGTATGCACAGGCTCACACACACCTTTCAGAACCCTCTACCAACATAACACTGAAGCAACTTATTAGCAACTTTAGCTTTTTTATGTATGGACTTCTTCAATAGTTCATCGAACAGGGGCTGCAGTACACGTTTTTGCCGATAAAGCACGTTTTGGGGAGATGTTGCATATATTGTGCAGTCAGTAACTGTCTGCTTCGGTTGCGTGTGCGTGCCGGAGGGATTGCAAATAGCTAATAACTAAACTTACTTGATATTCTTGAATAAACAAGGATCATGAAACTGTCAAAATGAAGAAGGTCATTTTTTAAACAGCACCTTTTTAAAAGTGGTGCCACACTGTAAGAATTACATTGCTTGTAATGTGACTTTGAAATGTATTGCGGAATTTCTATTGGTATAGCTTTTCTCTATTCATTTCCTGTCCCACCATCCCACCACTGTAAAGGCCCAACTGCCAACAGTATTTCTTAATAAATATAAAATGAACACAAATCCAAATGAACAAGGGAGACAAGCAGATAGTCTGTCTTTTAGACATTGATTGTCAAGAATCTTATTCCCACAGGCTGTCGACTGCGCGTCCCATCATAATATTATAGCAACATACTACCATTGATCAAATAGAGTGGTCCGCGTAGTGGAAACGCCCCCTTTAGGCGTGAAATGGCAGTGGATATTCTTTCTGCGTCATTAATTGCTGGGGTATATTGGTAAGGACATTCTTTCGGCCCTTGACTCTTTGACACGTAGCAATGCCGAGATGAGGCCTTCTCTTTGAGATCGTACACTTCTATATACAGTATAGTCATTTTTAATATTGTCAGCTGCGACATCAAATAATTGACTGCGAAAATTTGGACAACGGCCGGAGGCAAGAGGCTAGCATAAATGGGCAGCCTGCATTCTGCCACACCTTTACCACTACTAACGGGACACCTTTGTTAGACTTGGCTCCCTCCTACGTGACACCTCAAATGTTGGTTTCAATCCACTTCACAAAATTTGCGGACCAGTCAGTTGACCAATCAACAGCGAGCACTATGTAGATGACCAATAGCAGGCCACATCGCAATTGCTATAACCAATCACTGTGCTACACATGCCTTTTCCTTTGCAACAAACCATTTTAAAATGCTTATGAAACAAACTCGAAAACGAAGGCGAGGGTAACTGCGCATGTAACCTGCGCAAGCAAACTCGACTCTGATCTACACCCTTTCTGATTCTTTGTTGTCAGTTCAAATAAGAGGAGCCTCGCGGTAAGAAACACAAAATATAAATTGCATATACAACGCACACATTCCTGTGATCCACGCATTCCAATCACTGCCTTTATTCCTCAAAAAAGGGGTAGCGCTGTCAAAAAATGTCAGAACAAAGAAAGGATTATACACCTTACACCGACATTTCTGATCTATAATCTGATCTTATGGTCTCTTTCACAGACGAACGAACCCCTACTACTTAACGAGCTTAGGAAAGGAAAGGAAACCGAGCTGGCGTGGGCTTTAAGCATTTGTTCCCGTGCCCTCCGAGTGCAAACCGCGCGGTTCAACGGCTGCCTACAAGCTGGTGCGAGGAAGGAGTGGGGGGGGGGGGGGGTAAGTTCAATTTTTCCATGCTTCCGGGAAAACCCCGAAACCCCGCAACAATACAACTCTATTAGCTGTGACTTGCAGCTAATAGAGTTGTCTTGCGAATTGTCGTTTTTGCAACAGCACTACCACCTCCCTCATCGCAAAAGTGAAAGACGTCCGTTTAACTGTGAAACCAATTTTCGTTTGACCATTGTACACGCCAAGGAAGTAAATACTTATCTGCTAAGAGTTTCTCAGCGTAAATTGAGACAAACAGACGTACTTCGCTGCCTATTGCGTCAGAGGACTGCCGCACCGGTTTTAAGGCAAAAGACTTCAATGGCTCATGAGTTGCCAACGTGTCCGTCGGAGATTGCGTTATGAGATTCCGCTATATACAGCCGGACTCCACTTGTCAGTCATCCTTATGACGTAATCTGAGAAATTATGTTCTCTCTAGCGGGAATGAAACCTCCATCCCTCGGATCCACAGCCGGGCGCTTTAACCAACAGCGCCACGCTCGGGATCTGTGATACGCACATCATGATTCTCCTTGTTTACCGCGAGAATTGATTGATTGATTGATTGAATGTCCTTTATTGAATGGGAAGGCTCATGGCCATGGATGGGGATAAAGGGGAGTAGACATAATCTTCATTGTTTAGGTCGTCACTCGAATCACATTGCTCTAACCAGGCCACTAAGCGAGCCATACTTGGCAAATATCATCTGTGTGTTAGCATCAGTTTCTAGAAGGGAACGGTAGTTCAGGCGGTAGGGTTCGATCTCGGGGCGTCCAGTAGAAAAAGCAGGGCATTCCCAAAGTAAATGAGATATGCCGCCGCAGGTTAGAGTCGTACAGTGGGGGCACGTAATCATTTTCTCCTTATACTGACGCCAGCGGGCCATAATACGTGGCGTGTAAGCCGCATGGGCTATGAGCTTATTCAAAAATACTTCTTGACTTCGGGTGAGGTGGGTTCTTCTCGTAAAAGATGGGTCTGGTGTGGCCACCTGCATGCGATGCTGACTGAGGCTACAAAGACTGGTCCGAGTATAGTGCATAAGGGCAAGATAAGGGGTGAGTTGCCCGCCCAAGGTCGAATAAGGATGAAGCAAGGGGGGTGGGGAAGTAAATGTGGACATCCCACCTGCCAAGGCAGCCGCGGCGTGTGCCGCCGCATTGCCCCCTGATTCGTCCGAGTGACCTGGGGTCCAGTGAATAGCGACAGTTCTGGTCGCGAGTTGGTGGCGTTTAAGGAGGCGCTGTATAGCCGTAGCTGTTGCATCTTGTGAACCCGGAGTAGCGATTTCCTTGTAAGCTTCAAAGGAATCAGTAAGAATACGTAGTGACCCAGTTCCGGTGCAAGGCACTCCTGACAAGGCTCCCCAAATCGCGAGGAGTTCAGCGTGAAGAGGGGTACCCTGAGGTAGATGGCAGGCATAAGCGCCTGAAAGGGAAGGGTTGTCATCGCATACCCAGGCCATAGATGCGAATTCGCTTGTAATGGATGCGTCGGTGTATATGTCAGTCGTATCGGGGATTCGCTCTTGTCGGTGATGGGCAGCTAGGAGCTCCCGGGGAATGACAAAATCGCGGTTTATAGGTCGGCGATGGACGCGTGTGACTACTGGCATCTCCCAAGGGGGAAGTGATGCACATAGGGCTGGTGTTTTGTCGTTACGCTGTTCATCCCAGGCCAGCAGGCGACGCCCCTGGACAGTGTAAACCAAGTATAGAATGCCGGTAAAACAGCAACGCTGGTTATGTTCCACAAGGGACACGCGAGGTACCCAGTGCAACTGCAACGCTCAGGCTTTCACATTTCTCCCCTGCAGCTTTCCTACTGCTCTCAGATTTTTTTTGCTTTCTCGTGGTGGATAAAACCCTCTCGGGAACAAAACTGGCCAGAGAAGGATTCTGGACTCTTTCGCGCAGCCAACCTTTCGATACGTTCCACCTAAGGCGTTGGCTGTAATTTGCTACGGAGGATACGTTTAGGACAAGGATTATAATGTAAGAACTGTTCGCTTACTGTCCATATGTTTCCGTCGGTGGGCTAACATACATGCCCATTTTACAAATTCTGTTGTGGCACTGTACCATAATTGAGTCATACGGGACTTTGTCAATTTATGTTGTGTTCAATGGGTAATTTCCCGAAGCTTTAAGGAGTAATGTGTCATTTTCTCTTTAATACCCCTTGTAGGATATCCCAGTGGAAAACAGGTTCCAAATAGTCATGTTAACACGACTAAGTGTTTCGCAGAATGTACATTCGACGATCCGGCGTACAAAATAACTCTACTGTTCTGTCAAAATGGCAACTGCATAATTTGTATAGCCATTTTTTCCCGTTCATAACTGGCAACGTTTCAAGCTATGCTTCGGATGCCACCTTACACATCGTCTCTATCTCATCGGACAAGCTGCACAAAAGACCGCAACAAGTGGTAAGTTTTGAATCTGTTACTGTAGGTGGCACCTGTCCTCCAGGTAAGGTATGAAGACGTTGGTGTATATAAGCTGCCCGGGTAAAATGAATCGGAGAGCAAGAACAGATTAAGAACGCGGAGGAAAAATGGCGCAGCAGTGCCGTGATGCTAGCAGACTCTTTCAGGCCACTCTTTCACATTTCACTCAAGCTCTGAGGGTGTATGCAACTTCACACATTATTCTTCAGCCACCTGCGCCAGTTCTCTCTCCCTGGAAATATGTACAGTTAGGTG
>JAJIZL010123380.1:0-42631 GCA_023969395.1 Amblyomma maculatum | reverse complement strand
AAGCATCAAATTAAAAGCAACAACCTAAATTGGCATTCCAAAGTCACACTCTAGTTATACAGCAGATCGCATAGCACAAACCGGGCGCCTGAAAATACTGACTCGGGGCGTCATGGTGATAGCAGCACTGGATCATCGACAGCTGCTTCGCCTTGTACTCGTGGACAATGTAGTTTTTAAGACGGGGTGAGGGCGCAAAATATGTTGTGTAACAACCTTTATTTCAAACATTTCATACTTTTTCGACCTTTCTACTCCTTGGCGAGCCAGAATGTGGCAAGAAACGCAAACGCAAGTAGGTCACATGTGCTCTGAAGTTTAACCCTTGCTTCTCTGTGACAATGAAGAGCATTGGATTTGAGACACACTCGTGGAAAACATTATAAAAAGGCGCTCTGAATGGCTCCAAAACCCGGTGTAAAATAAAATGGTTGCTTATGTAATTATTTAGGTGAGGAAACATTGATGGAGCTAGGAGTAGATTGACAACGAATTTCATATATTCTTAACTATGCCCGTTGTTCAACATTACTATATTGATGAAAGATCTTATCTAAAGGATTTATCCAGCCGTCCTATACAACTATCAAGGCGAATAAGCAAAACGCTTAACATGGCCGGTAAAATGCGAACTGTTAAATAACCATGAAGAAGCACCGAATCAGTTCAATCTTTTCTCTCACACAGGAAAAACCTGATGAAGAGCGACTTGTGGTGCACTGTCACAGTTGGGAGTACGACATCAAACACGCCAAGGACAGCATAATCAGCCACTGGGACCTGGTATGCAACAACCGGTGGCTGTACAGCCTGTCAGGTGTCGTGTTCATGCTCGGACCCGCGGTCATCGCCCCGGTTGCAGGCCCTATGTCAGATCGATATGGACGGAAGCCGATCATCATGATTTCCGCTGGAACGGTCCTCACAGCCGGCTTCTGCGCCGCCGCATCGCAATCGTTTGCTCTTTTTGTCGCGGCCCGCTTCTTCGTCGCAGGGTCTGTCAGCGTAACAGCCCTGATGTTGTTCTGCCTACTTTTCGAGCTAAATGGTAACGACTGGCGTCCCCAGCACTGCTTGTGGGCAACATCAATCGGAACTACGGTGCCGCTACCATTCCTGGAGCTAATGAACTTACTCGTACCACCATGGGAAGTGGGGCAGGCAGTGCTGCTGCTGCCGACAGCGCTGCTGCTCATCTTGTGCACCCTGCTGGAAGAGTCGCCTAGCTGGTTGATAAACACGTCGCAGTTGCGCAGGGCGGAGCAAGTAGTCCTCAGCGCGGCAAACATGAACGGCGCCGACGTAAGTAAAGCCAGACAAGCATTTCAGCGACTAAAGCAGCAGATCAAGGCGAACGAAGCGGGACAGTCCAGCACGGCTTTCGCCGTTTATACTGCTACGTCGACAGAAGGGGCTCTGCAGGCAGCCGTTTTCCGCCGCAGGGCACTCTCAGTTGCCATCACCTGGTTCACCCTCAATTTCGTCTTCTACACGCATATCTCGTTGGAAATGAAGAGGGGCGGCCACAACCAGGCAGTGCGCTTCGTCATGCAGACGCTCATCTTCTTGGGAGCCTTCTGGTTGCTTACCAAGAGGGGCCAACGCGAAACGCTAACAGCAGTTCTTTGCGCCGTGGCTGTGGGTTCCGGCATTTACACCGTTGCCAATATCCTCGAGGTGTCTCCACTCACTCCAGGTCTCCACAGCCTCGTCTTCTGCCTGTGCACATGTGCCTTGGCCTTGTCCTACGGTTACACGGCTGATGTATTTCCCGATGACATTCGCTGCACCGGCATCTGTGTCTCGTTCAGCGTTGGACGCCTCGGAGGTCTGCTTAGTACTCTCATGTCCTCATTCAAAAGCGTGAGTGACTCTGTCATTATAGAGGCAACCGTGGTAGTGCTATTGGTCATTACGGCGGTATTGGTTCAGTTTCTACCAGAAGTTTTCTTGAGCCGGAAAGGAACTAAGTCGCAGCGACCTGCTGCAAGTAGTCCAGGAGAGCGGATGGAAGCCATGAAAGCAACCTTGGCGGCCACGCCTGCCCCACGAAAGCAAATCCGCTGTTGCCCTGAGCACAAACAGTCCAAACCCGCGTCAAAGCCCTCCGCGAAAGGCAAAGTGGAGCCAAAATCGCCAACGCAACGGACACCTAGTGTTGCTGCTTTGCCCACCCTAAAGAAGTGATGGATACAATTTTAAGCTATGTTGACCACCTTTAAAACACCGATAAACACAGTTCTGAAAACATGAAAAAAAAATCGTATTACGGTGTAACCTAATTTTCTGAACTGGACGTTTTTCAGAGCTTTTTGTTCATGTTCAACCCAAAATAGGTTTGCGCGCAACGCAAAAAAAAGATTCAACATTCGTGATAAATTTGGCTTTCTGTTGTGCAGGCATGCGACTTCTCCTAAAATAAGTTACAAAATGCGGGGTACGGTGAAAATAACGGGATTTAGTAGTTCTGCTGGCGTATTTACTTTGCAAACATTGGTTCCGTTAAGTCTAAAAAATTATGGACTTCAATATCATCTGAACCTATTCGTGTTGAATGCGCTGCAAAGATTGAAATTCCTTCTATTATTTAATGTGTATATATAGAAACATTTGTTTGTATGGTTCTATTTCGCATAGTAAGTGAGTTATGTTCTTTATTCAGAGCATATTGTTCACGGTTCTCGAAGTTGTATTTAACCCTAACCATTGCCGCGTGGTGGTGGTTCCTTCCACCGTGATGGATGGAAGACTATCGGAGAATTACAGAAATTTGTACCTGCCACTAAGCTTGACATGTATACATATCGGCGTCCTAAGTGTTAATTATTGTAACAGCCTTCCGACGAAAGGGAGGTCTTTGTTGCTGCTGATAAAATGCCATTGCAGTGTTGACTTTGCATAGTTCATGGTGTGTTCGAACATACTATGGTCGTTCTTTCTGAGATGTTAGTATAGTTAAGAAAAATAACATAAATCGCTGACCATTGCGTTTGGAAGTAAATGCGCTAGTTGCGTAAGTTGTTCACAATGATTTTAAAAAATAACACGACTTGATAAAGTTCAGGATACGAGCGCTAAAAACCCCTAGTGTGCTGAGTGCTCAGAAGGTAATGTGAATCACGCAACCCGTAAGCGATGCTGACCAGGTGATGTTGTAAGGGAGCAGGCCTTAATTTCGGTTTGGTTTTATTAAACTTATTGTTGCCCAGCACCCACCTCACTCTGCTAATGTCGATTGGGCTAACTCGTGGCGTTGAGGTTTCTCGCCCCTGCGCCAGCTTCATCTGGAAACAGTTCATCCTCCTCCCCAAGCGCTTTCTGTTCCTTCTCCACACATGCCTTCTTTCTCAAGCGCGCGCTTTTTCACTCTCTCTGCTTGAGATTTCGCTCCAGGAGGTGTAACTTACACGAGTACTTTCGTGTTTCCACCCACTGCGTCCGCACCGCGCCAATTACAAGTTGTAAAATGCGCGGATAAAGTTTATATTGCGCATTTTTTGAGACCTATCACATATCCGAGGAGTGGCCGCTCTCCAAACGCGTGCCACAGATTCATAAAATCGAAGATCTGCTGGAAATAATCCACGCATTTTGTCTTTATTCTGTAACTGCTGTTTGGGACGATGAATTGTATGGGAGGTGATTGTTATATACCATGTGTTATTAAATACAATCATGTTTCACATAAGGCTGGTACAAGAAAGACAACGCCACACTAATTGCACTTCATGCTTTCCAGTTCCAATACTTTCAACAATTAAAGTTGTAATTTCAGCCCATAGATATAAGCAAAAGTAATGAATCAGTTTCTTTTTTCACCTGGTATTATGTTTTAATATTGTCTTATAGAAAGCGCGCAGCTTGTTTCGTGGACATCAATCTCCTTTGTTATGCGTTATCTCATAGAATTAGTGCTATATTTGAAAGGTCTAGGGCAGTTGTCCTTGAAAACATTTAAGCGGTGCAACCTCTCGATCTACTGTAACCGTTAAAACCAGTTCTAGCTATTAGTACTATTCTGCTCTCGTTTGAATTACTTCGAGATGGCTCGTATGATTTGATTCTGTCTGGGTTCATTTCAGATATTGCTAAAACTAACTCGGATTAGGGTCCGAATGTTCGGATAGGGGAATTTGTCGGGTCCGATACACCGCTGTCAGCGTCTACTTGGCAGGTGACTGTTGCCTTACTTGTTTCAGAATATCGGTAGTCGCGGTATAAAAACTAAACAAAAAGCTTCTTTTGCACACTCAGACAACTAGCGACTGCTTACTGGGGGCACGTGTAGTTTTATCATAAGGGTATTACACTATTTTCCGGCAGTGTATAGCAACCAGAGCGTTTTCGCATTCCTTATTAAAATAAATCACTTCCTCATTTCAGGGTTCCAGTTGGATACAAACGCAGTTTTTCAAAGTATTTTAATTATTATTTTGTCTTGTTCTTAAAGTGACGTGAGAAGACATGCTTTGATAAAGATAAACTTATAGATGCTTTTCGGGTTAGCAGACACTATTAAATAGCGCATTCATGGGTTATAATTTTATTTTATTCCAAGCAGACCATGCAGGAAGGATTGCAATCGGAGTTTGTAAAACTCCCATAAATCCAAGTGGCTCGGCGCCATTAAAAATGCGAGCATGCCGCAAGGTCACCTATTCTGCATATGTGGAAGAAAACGGAAAGTTTCCTACCTGTAAAAACGTGAGCTATAATTTTTTTACATCAGAGAAATCACTAGCAGTGAGGAGAAAAAAATAAAAGTACACCACTGAAGCATACAGAAAAGCCAGCGCGCAGGACACACTGCACGAGCCGTAGAGGAATAATACTGATCGAGAATTGTGGTATCTCTTACGTGGCTCCATCGTATTATCTAAATGTCCACGGTTCGTGAAAGTAAAGTTATGTTGCAATTAGATGGGTCTATCAAATGCTTGATGGAGAGGCAACCTCATTCAATAAAATAATGGGCGTTTATAATAAATTCTTCCACAAGTATTTGGCGTTGTATCGGTAATGATTCTTTTCTTTCCCTTCTGATTTCAGTTGTGTGGGCTGCCAGTACTTCGTAGTGATGTGCTGTATACACATCAATCACTTATTTTATTAGTCACCTAATTTAATGCTTTCGTATTGAGTTGAAGATGTCTAGCAACGTGTCATGTTTTTCTGTGGATATAAAAAAATTAGCGTCCATGCACTGCTATCGAGGAAGGTATCGCATCAGAAAATATCGGGCACACTTTGTTGCAAAAGTTTCAAACTTAGGCTCTGGTGTAAGTTATTTATTTCGGACGCAGTCCAGATACCCTTTTATAGCTATCAAATATGAAAAAATGCATTTGATAACAAACGATAAGTGCTAACTCTGGGTTCGTTTGTAATATTTTCTGGATTGCTATTCTTGTGTAGCAATTATTACATTATTAGTCACGTAGAGAAGACGACGGGCTTACGGTCGAGCTGCGTGGTCTTGGCTTGTGTGGTGCGGAACCGCCATCGACGGATGGGTGTCCTTTGACGGCCTTCCGGCGTTTCCGTATACTGGAACCAGCGCCAGGACTGCCCTTCTGCTGAGCCGTTCAAATATCATCCGCTGTCTCCTGAGCCCATCGACTCTGATCGCCGTTCACCTCCTCCGCGTCGAAATTTCATTTTTTGGATGCGACGTTGTCCCCAATTAATTCAAGAAGGAAACTAGGTGCCGCAGTTCATGAAGCGGGAATTGCTTTGTCGCCGAAATTTAAAAGGCTTCGATTATATGCAGTTGATTTATTTGATGTTTTCTTAGAAGGCGTTTCTGTGATGGCGTTTGTAGACACCAGTGCTACGATCTCCGCGATGGATGCAGCGCTTTGCAACTTTTTGAGGAAACCGAAAACTCTTCTTTGTGGCCTGCCGTTATGAACTGCGAGCGCGTACTTTATTCAAGCCGTCAGCTGCGTGGGCTGCTCTAATCATCCAAGATATTTGTACACAATCGAACTCATCGTTTTGCCTTCATGTTCATATGCGATCCTCTTGGGCTGGGACTTCTTGCCGCTTACGTCAGCGATTGTGCCTGGACTCAAATAGCGCTCCCTGCGCTGCTCAATCCCGTGCCGGACGGTGAACTACTCGATGCATCTGTTTCTGACAAGGGTCTTGTAGCCGACAGTACCGATGTTCCTGTGTGCTCATCAGTGATTGGGCTTCTCTCCTGTAACACTGTTCGCGATGCATGTGTAGTCTTCACCACCGCTGTCTGCCTGTGCCTTGTGCCGTGCCACCATATCCGCTGGCCTGACTTCATTACGGGTCTCGAACCCGTTTTCAAGCCTCTTCGCTTTGCACCGCAGCAAATGTATCGGTATTGTGCAGCTCTTCAGTTCTGTTTTCAACAGCGACCTCCACTCGACATGAACGAGCTCAGCCCACCTACTCCTGCATCCGTTTCGTTGTCGCCAAATCTATTTTTTTCGCTCTATTGATGCTTCACTTTCTTTACCTATGCGAAATCAGCTTCTTAAAGTCCTTGTTGAACTCCTGTGCTCCTTCGATTGCCACCAACCTGTTTTGGTACTCGCGTCAACTGCAGAACAAAGCATTGACATCGGTACCCATGTTCTTCTGCGTTAGTGTTAATATCGCATTTCCACCACCGAACACAGAGAACAGGTGAACAGAATTTTTGAAACTGGAACTCATAACCCACCAGTTTTACTCTTGAAGAATAATGACGACAACGTCAGATTTTACGTCGATTGCCACCGCATTAACAAGTTCGCGAGAAAAGACTACCCTTTCCCATCCATTGATATCGCTCTGGGCTGCCTCTAAGGTGCAGAGCTCTTTTTGTCAGTCGACTGGCGCTCTGGTTATTGGAATATCCCGATGGCAGCTAAAGATCGAGACAAAACCCTTCCTTCTTTACCCCTGACGGCCTTTATGAGTTCACCCTCATGTTCTTTGGTTCATGCAAAGCTGCGGGAAGACTGGAACGAATCATGGGCACACCTTTGTGTGGCCTCAGGTGGAAGATATGCTTGTGCTATTTGTACGATAACGTGCTATTTTCACCTGACGCATCTACATCCTGTGAAGCACGTTTTGACATGCCTCATAAACGCCGTTCTGCGGCTGTACAAAAATGCTTTTGCCACCCATGAAGTCACAATTCAGGTCACATTGTTTCGAAAGATGATGTGTGCCCTCATCCGGCAAAACTTTGTGCCGCGACTCCATTTACCGAGCCATTCTCCACTACGGAACGATAAAGTTGTATATCGCTTTTCTATTATTTTAGCTGGTTCATTCGCAATTTAGCACCAATTGCTTTCCCGTTGACGCAACTGCTGGGGAGTGATACCGCGTTTTTGGATGTGTCATTTCCGTGCGATGACGCTTACAACATCCGGTGTCGTCTCTTCACGAACTCTCCCATTTTGCGTCATTTCGACTCGGCGGCTCCGACTGAAGTCCACACGGATGCCAGTGGTACAGTGGTACTGGTCTTGGAGTAGTGCTTGACCAGCGCAAAGCTGGATTCGACGAATAGGTTGTTGAATATGCCAGCCGCAAACTTATCTAAGTCGAGCAGAGCTACTCTACTGAAAAAGAGCGCCTCGGCATTTTGTCGGCCGTCGCCAAGTTTCGTCTTTACGTGCATGGCCTTCTTTTCGAGGCCGTTACGGACAATCATGCCATCTGGTGCTTGCTTCATTAAAGGAACCTTCCGGCCGCTCGGTATATGATAGGCGGTGCTGCTCTAGGTATATCACACCCACTTCGTCTACTGGTCTTGTTGCAGGCATCAGGACACCAGTGCCTTGTCCCGCTACCAGCAGAAATAGCCAGCATTTGCGAAACGAGACTCCTACACCGTCTCCCGCCATCAGGGACGTGGCTTCTGAACAGCGCTACGAACCTTGGATTAAAGGGACACTGCAGCACTTTTTGGAGAAATTGTCGTTCAGCAGAAACCCACAGTTTTTCATGCTGCGAGATCGAATGTATGATTGAAATTAGGCAGAAGAAAGCAGAAATAACATTTTTAGCAGAAATACGCAGCCCGCACGACGGGACTCACCACGGGCCGCGCTGTCGCCTGCGATTGGCCAAGACGTCGCGTGACGGCTATTTGAGGACCGAGGAAGCTGCCAAAGCGGCTCCTTCGCTGTGCTGTGTGCGGATAGCAGCTCTCTGCGGCTTTGTGAATGTCGTTATGGCATGCCATTTGCACACGAATGGCCATCGGGATTTTCACCAAATGTAATTTTGGTTTTAACCGTGGTTTTAGGAAATGATCACTGTACCGACTCTTCTGTGCAAGGAAATAGAAGGAACCGCGTCATGGTCCAGCCATGCCTTTTTGTCAAAGTCCTATAGAAATCGCATTAGGAACGCACTGCATGTAGTAACAGTCGCGAAAGTGCTTCGACCAGAATGTTTCCTTTGGTCAGCTTGAATTTATCTCTCTTCTCAGCAACACCGCATTGCGCCGCGAGCTTTCGACAAGGTTGAAGGTTACATCGTCGCGTCCACAGCTGTTCCTACGTCCGAACACATGCAGAGTTGTGTTGTATCGGGCGCACAACACTAAAGGCCCAACTCTAACGACGTATCCTGGGCGTCGGCGCTCTGCTTTGGCGCTGTCAGCGCCGTGCCACGGTGGGTGTCATAAGCGGTGTGCATCTCCGTGGCAGTCGGCGCTGGCGCCGCTGACGCTCATTGCTAACGCTTGTACTCGCGCTGGTGCGTTTTTGCTTGACTTAACAAGCAGACATTGGCCAAAACAGGTTTAACATTAACTCAGATACCTGCTTTTTAAAGCGTTAAGAGACGTAATTTTGGCATGAAACTTAATTAGTGATTACACATTCTACTTCTGCACAAATAAACTTGCGTCTTTCACATTTTTCTCGGCTTTTCAATACAATTTGCAACGCCATCGACGCAACATCAATCTATCCCGTTTTCCACTACCGCAGCTGAGACGAGTCGTTTGGTTTTGTTCCTCAGCGGCTGAGGTCAACAGATCGGCTGTGAAGGCTCGACTCCGTGTGTTTCCACATTTACTTCAAATTATGCCAGGAGTGAACGCAAGAAGACGTGTTGTACAGCTCGCGATAAGGGTAGCACTGCTCCACATACTGAGGAGGAGAGAGATCTGACGCCAGCGGTGGTTTCGATCAGTGTTTATGGCGCACAAGCAAGAATGACTCTACCACACATGTGTAAGTACTTTCGTTCCTTTCAGAGTGATAAACGTTCGTTTGAACAATATTACATGCGCGTTTTCATGAAGCTGAAATCGTTGCTCGTGTTAACGCTCTGTCTGCCTCTGTGTGAGGGTGACGCAATTTGTCCGGGGGGACTTTGTCATTGCTGTATTACACGAACATAACGCGTTTTCCTCTTTGCTCCTTTTTTATCCATTTTTGAGACGCACTTTCCACTCTATTCTCAACCAAGGCAAGCGTATAACGCGCTGTCTTTTCTCGCTGCCTAAGTTAGTTGAGGGAAGGTTCGCCAAAACACATAGAAGCCAACTTTTTGGTAAGCTTAGGGCTATTCATTTAATTAACGTACGTATGCAGGCTACAGACAACTGCGGAGCTTATACTGCTTGAGGACTGTTACTAGAATAATTTCGTCCACTCGAGCTTCAGTAATTCGTAATCGCCTAGTAAAAAAAATAATAATTGTGCTAATTCCCACAAAGCTCAACGACCCTCATTTCTCATGGGAATGTTCGCGTAGGGCTTAGCATCTGAAAACAACTCACGCTATAAGTTGTTCTCCTCCTTAGCGCTATTGCCAGCCAGGAGAAAGGCTGGCAATGGCGCTAAGGTTTGTACAGCTCGAGTTTTTTCAGTGAAGGTGTCAAAGACAAAATGTACTGCTCTGCAAGAATTAGCATTAGGACATTTAGTAGCGTGCTGTTCTTAATATGGAGAACATGAATGGAAAAAAATTGAGAAAGACAGCTGAGAGCAGCAAATTTTGCGACAAGTGAGACAAGTACTACTGCAAAACTTCATTATTACTCACTCACTCTGCTATGAACGTCATTAGAAGTGGACTGTTAGATATGCACCCTTCATTTTAAAGTGCTTTGTTCTAAGCTTAACAGTCTTTGTGACAGTTTCCAGCACTCAACATTTTGCTCTTTTCTGGTCTATTCTTTGCTAGCTTACAGCCAGCAAATCCAAAACTGTTTTTGTGTCCCAGTATACCATTCTTATTGATTACATTCCAGTCTGTTGACTGCAGTGCTTCGAATTAGTATGCACACTATGTACATACATGAAAGTATTATCCTATAATACTTATAAACTAAAATTAAATACGAGCAGATGTAATAGACATCGATGCCACAGAGTGCCGCTATAGGTTTATGCATTAGAGGAACTTGATTAAAAGAGGGCGACTTAAGAGGCTTTAAACATATTGTTACGAAGCGGCAAGCCGATGAAGACAGGAGACAGAACATGACCGATGACGATGGTAGATGACGTTTAATGAAAGTTCGCGGGCCTAGCGCGAGCGCTCCTGCCCGTGCCACTGCCCGCTTCTTCTTCCTTGTCGTCCGTAAGATGACACGGGGCCACCGAGCGATCGTCCCGATCGTGGACGAGGAAGTTTAGCGATGTTAATGATTTTATGGCATGATGATGGGCGTGTCTGGATGCTTGAAGAAGAGGAAGAAGGAAGAATAGAACGGCTTGCCGGTACGACGTCTGATGCGTGGGTGATCCGCCTCCCTTGGAGCTGTCAACCATCCGTCACCAGAGTCCATGGAACCGATGGCTCGAGGTCACGTCGGGCAGCTTGGGCGGGGGTTGCGTGTTCGTGTCCATCGGTTCCTTCGGGTCATTCGGGTCTTTCAGGTCCTTCATCTCGTTTCTGATCAGTATGTCTGTTCTCCTTGTCTTCAGGTCCGGGCTGGGGGCTGGGCGGTGGTAGTTGTTCAGGTCTGGGCTTGAAGGGCTGGGGCGAAGCTGCTCGGCGATGTCCCTGGGCTCTCTGTGATGGTCCCGGCTTGAAGATGGCGTCGATGCTCCAAGGCGAGGATGGGGATGCCGTACGCCGCACCTCCAACCAAATGTTACGACGCGGCAAGCCGATGAAGACCGGAGACAGAACATGACCGATGACGATGGTAGATGACGTTTAATCAAAGTTCGCGAGCCTAGCGCGAGCGCTCCTGGCCGCGCCACTGCTCGCTTCTTCTTCCTTGTCGTCCGTAACAATATTATCATGTCAGTCAAGCTGTATTTTTGAGAAGGTTCTTGGCTGTGAAAATATTGAAAAAATTATGTTATGCATATCTGTTGTTGGCTTTTCACTTTCTTTAAGATGACATATTTGGCCAGATTGCTGCTTTCAGTCTTAAAAAGCGTTGCTGTTTGCTTTCAGACTAGAACAAAGGAGCAGTGGCAAAAATTGCCAAAGATTTTGCCATTCGGTGGCAGTTCCCAAACTGCTAGGGAGCAGTCAATGGGAAACACATTGCCATTATTTGCGTTCCAAATTCGGGAAGCTGATACTACAACTACAAGGTAAAATAGCACATATTAGACTATTGTCATAAGACAGTCATGTCTCCATGGACTGGCATTGACCAATTGATTCATTATTACACATTTGGAACAAGATATAGTTGGGCAAATCACAGTTGAGTAAAGCAGTTAGCTTAATCACTCGACTGTGGGAGGTGACCAGTTCGAAACCCACCTCCGGACATGCACCAGTGAAATGGGTACAAGCGTCCCCCGGCCCGGCGCCCGGCTCTCTCTGGGGTGTGCGTTTGGAAGAGGCTCTGCTAACCCTGTTGTGCTCCTTGGAGGGCTTAAAGTTTCGAACAACTAATGACCTGCAAAGGTCGGGTTCTCACAGGTCGGGTTTCCACCATGGCTGTAGCATGGCTGTAGGGCTAAAAAACAGTTTGTGACATGTGCTTGGTAAGATGTGTTTCGACATGTGCGAAATTCTTCACATCGAGTCGTAGCAAGTCTTCTTATTTTATCATGCCACAATGTAAATTACTACTGCAGGTTTTTGTCAAGGTAGCTTATACCTCATTGTGAATTATGCCTCACCTCGAAAGTAAAGTTGCTTCGACAGTGCATTTCACACGATTGGCACAAAAGATTTGTTAATTACTGCAGAGCTTCAGTAGATGCATGGACTGCTATTTTATTTTATGCAGTTGAATTTGGCCTTTGCAACAATCAATTTATATTGCATTGCGTGCTGTCACTTGCAAAGTCTTTCAGTTCAATATGTGCTATGCTTTTCATTTTAGGGCACATACTCAGTGGTGCTCATGGCAGTTGTGGACAGTCATTGCAAGTACCTCCTCGTCAATGTGGTGCAGAAGGCCGGCTAGTGATGGTGGAACTTTAAAGAAATGTGACTTTGATCGCGACCTGAATGTTGCATTCTCGACATCCCTAGGCTTGGGAAACTACACAAGTCACGATCTGTTCCACCGTACGCCTTTGTCGGTGACGAGGCATTCCAGCTGCGCACGGATTTCATGCGGCCATACCCGTCAAGGTGCCTAAATGACCAGAAGCGGATCTTCAATGACAGACTTAGCGGAGCGCGGTATATATTAGCATTGTTTGATTTGACTTTATAAAGCGTAATTGTAATTACGTTATAGAAAGAGACGTAATTAGAAAACTTCTTACTTTATCCCGAATGAAATTAGACATTTTTTAATACTCTCCTTGGTTTGTTCCGAAGCACATGTGCAAAAGGAAGTCGGTTCATTATTGTAAAGAGCAGTGTCCTCCAGCATCTTCCAGTGTGAAAGTCAGTATGTTTTTCACACTGCTTTTGGCTGAGGGCGCTGGAAATCTAACGATGATAGAAAATGCCGGCAAAGCCGCGTGCATGTGCTGGAGCCACATTTCTCCCAGTATCATTTTGGAAATGGTCGGAAGGTAGGAAACTGGAAGCCTAGACATATGTAAAATAAAAAATTTGGTCTCGGTGAGCGTTGTTTCAACTCATTACACACTTGGATAGAGAATGAAGACAGCTTCTTTTGTCGAGAATTTAGTTTGGAGGGTTGGACCGCAGGAATCAAACAGGACCTTCACATTAGTGAGCACGCCCTTGCAAAAGTAGGAAAAGAACAGCCTTTATTTATGGTATAGCACCAGGACGCTGGCACCTCTCGTGTTGGATCTTGCTATAGGATATGAAGCCAGAAGTTCGAATAAATTCATTTTTATAGCATCATATTCCTTTCACAGTATCCGTATACCCCTGTCTGCATGTATTTAAATATATGTTTGCTGAACATGGCAAGCTTTTCACTTTACTGTGGGCTGAAATGGTCCTTTTTTTTCAGAAGGTGCGCTGAAAATGCTTTCGGCATAATTGCGGCAAGGTGGTGAGTACTATTGCTGACTATCCCACTGCGCCCCGAAGATGTTGACTATGTTGTCACAGCCGCTTGTGTCTTGCACAACTTCCTAACAATGAGAAATCCTCGGGCGGACACGTACACAGACACAGAGGACGCATTTCGGAACGTAGTGGGAAGACGTTGGCGGCAAGGCATCCAAGGGGCATTGGGGGATGGTTCGCAGCCCCAGTACTTCTCACTTCCTCTAACACACGCCGCCAGAAACCACCATTCTGTTGTCCATGCAGCTAGACATTTGTTTGCTGCCTACTTCTACAGCGCTGTTGGCGAAGTCTCCTGGCAGTGGCAACAACCAGGAGTCTCGATGGATGCTGCATTGAGACGAGTGCCAAACCAGTAGCCTCATGCGTGCTAACAAAGGTAACATGGTTAAGCACATAAAGATGTGCTGCTCTAATTCGTGTCTTCTACCTACAGGCTCAGTTGCGGTAGTACAGTCGAGGCAACTTTTTTCTGGTTACAAAGTGTGGCCACAGAACAGTAAACAGTCATGGCGCTGTTTCCTATAGCAAAACCTCTGTTTACTACAATGATTTCTTGTAGCATTATTGCTAACAGCAAACAACACCAACTACTGGAGCCAGCAGTAAGGGGAAAAGCTGGAGGTTCTAGCGAAAATTCAAGCATCCACAGCAGACTGCACACCAAGTACATATCATTTCACGCGAGGCTCTTCAACACCTTCAGATCAGCCGAATTATGCCTGCCGATGTGGAGAAAAGAGCCCGCATATCTTCCGTTTTGCTATAGGCAATATGCAATGAAGTTCATTATGTCGATCGCCACGCCGTAACACATATCCTAGGGGGAAAAGCAAATACTTCTGAGGCGGCTTTTTAGCTTTTTAGGGCATTTTCACGCCACCTGCATGAGCTTACAGGATCATATTGCACGCTCTATAGAAGCTTTGCGTGGCGTTTGTCAGATAACTGGGATACATCCAGAGCGCCTGGGCAAGGACGTTGTCTGTCAAACGCGTATCTATAATGCTGCTGAATATGCTCGGTCATTTATCGCGAACCAAGTGGCTAACAGCGTCATTTTTGAATTACGCTGCAGGACAGTTACAACGCTGCCTGTGCAGTGCAGCTTCCCTATCTGCAGGAGCTATTTCTCTTTGATAAAAATGTTGGATAGCTTTGTGTACCACAAGCAAAGCTGACAGGCTATGGCTTTTCTCTAAACCAGGTAACAAGTTCCTGCCAGGCTTAAGTGTTTGAATCTTGAGGTATCTTTCCCTTTTTACAAACCTGATCATAACAAGGGTATTTCCTTTCCACTGGAATATTGTGTTGTCTCTATTGCAATAAGCTGACAGGAAATGAAGTAGTAGGAATCCATGAGCATAGTAGGGCCAAATGTTTGAGCAGGACAGAAAAGCCTTGGATTGATGAAGTTTGTATGCATGCATGGCTAAAAAAGGCAATAAATGTCTGCATGAAAAAGAGGGGCAGGATGAGAATTTCCATCCAATTGATTGAAAGTATGCTCTTTGGTTTTATGCCAAGTCTATTACAAAAAAAGGAGGAAATTATTCTTGGAAATTAACATTGCTCCTAAGCATGATTAAAGTTCCTGCAAGCTTGTCTGGGGATTTTAATGCATTTATGCTTCTTCAAACGCATGTATTTTTTTTTAGCCATAGGAGTGCTGCCTTTGTACTACATGCACTAGAGATTAATTCTTTTCTCAGAAAAAAGCAGCTATTCGCGCTTTTTTCATATTCTGTGCATCAGATGAAAGTCAGTTAATGTTCAAGCAAAACTCATTAACTCATATGTGGGAATACATATCAATAGGCCCATCTTTTATTGGGACAGGTCCTGGAACAGTTTCAGGATTCCTATTTCATTGGGGGTTTGTTCTTCCGCCGGCTGCCTTTTTAGTCTTTTTGCTACAGATAGAGCGAAAAGGTCGCATTCATCATGCTCCTTGCTTATCTTGTGGAGTGCGTCTGTAAGTTTCCCAACATGGCTCTCTCTTTGTGCAGGCACTGGCTGTGGCATAGGAACTTCCCGCACTGACGATTGCTGCTGGAAGCATGTTGATACGAGGCATCCAAATCCCAGTCTTCAAAAGGGTCCACTCCTTCAACTTCTACAGTGTCCGCGCTGGGTTGATGCCCTTCGCTGCGCTCTGGCGCTAGATGGGCCTCGGGCACAACACTGGCTTCCAGCACTATGCGCGCCTCGGGCACCGAGATTGGTGCACTGCTGGACCCAGTTTATTGGCTCGTTTGTCGAGCCATGTAGTTGCCTGAAGTCCTGCATATATCAAAAGAGCAAACATAAAACATGTATATAACGCACGAGCTTGCATACTACATGTAATTGCTTGCAAGAATATTTTCTGTACATCTCGCCAACGTTTTCCAGTCACTTGTTACCGGTCGCTTAGGACCATTGCACCTTAACTTACCTCCTGTACGCCGTTTTTCCGTATATGGTCTCCTGTATATCTTTGCCATTTTCGCATTTTTTTTCACATACTCATACACATTTTTATTAGGTTTATATTGCTTCACGACCCAGTTTACATGGGTTTCTCATATGTGAACAAAACCCTTACCTTTTTCAAGCCATGTTATTTCTTTGTAATGCTTCTGTGGCTGGCATTGTACGGATTAAATTAAATACCTTTCCACAATCACCAAAAGTCAAATTTAAGAGTATTTGACAGACTGTAACCTTATTCGTTTCTTTCCACAGTGCATTGCTGTGTCCGACGTTTTAGCTCAATTCAAGTGTTCATAGCATCAGTGCAGTGCTTTTGTCTTTCATTATTTTGCATGTAGTTTTCTTATGGCACTCTAGGGACTGTAATAAATGGAAGCCTAATAGCTGTTTACCCATCCTTGGAACTTACGTCATTGAGTTTCTAATAAAAAGTACTCTACTGTTGCCACTCCTCTCTTCTGGTTACTAGAGGAGCTTATATGCTGTCGTAGAGCCAATTTCTAGCCTTTCTTTTTGGCTTGACAGATCAAGGCCTATGATGTGCAACATATCAGGGAAGGCGCTTATTTCAGTGCCATGCTATCATTTCTTTACATTTGCAGTTATAAACTTCTAATTGTTTGCCTCATTCAAACAAGAATGCTCCTTTCAATGAACATAGAAGTATACTTTTGTCTTGTGATAGCTTTTTGAAAATTCGGATCGACATGCAAGTCTGCACAGCTATGCCGGTCCTAACTATCACCACAGAGTCAATTTTTAGTTTAAATACCATAAGGCTAATACAAGTGGTGGAAACCTCTTTCAATCTAAACTTTGCAATAATGCATTTTTTTGCTTCTAGACAAGCGTCACTGCATCCAGAAAGAGTGCTAGAATCAATTTTTATGGGAAGAAAAAGTCCATGGAATGCTCATGTGTGTGCTGCGCAATATCAAGCGATGCTGAACAACCCCAGGTAATATTATAAATTAATCCAAGTTTCATTGTTGTTTTGAAGGCCAGCTTGAGTAATTAGGCACGAATAGCAGAGAGCAGTGAAGGAAATATTTCTGAAACTGCTATTTCCATACAGAAGCATAAACCAGGAGCACAATTCAATCTGACAAATTTAACTGGTCACGTTTGAAAACCAAAACACAGTTAGGTCTTCCACGAGGATTCCTCCCATTACTTAAACATCATTAAAGCTATGGTTACACTTCGTGTTTTATTATAACGCTGATCACACGCATGTTTGTAGTCCTGCATAACGTATTTTTTCATACAAACAAATGGTGATAATAAAAACGAAAACATGTTCATGAGCCTAACAAAAGTAAGAAATAGAGGTTGAAATAATTTGAAAGAAGTACCGCATTTTGCACGAATGTAACGCGATCATAAATAAAGAGTTGGCTTCTACCAGCTGACAAGTATGATGGTGAAGCTCGCCTAAAGTACCTTGAGCAAGATACAATATGCACAACTACCAGTCTTAGCTATCACTAGGAACGTATGCGACCAAAGCAATGTGTACAACAGAAGAACCATTTTCATTACCGTGCAGCCAGTCGCATGCTGAAATTGGTATACAGCGTGAAAAATGGCATAATTTATTAGATTAGAAAAGCTGTTAGAAAACAGTGACCAAAATTAGAAAGCCATAAATAAATTTATGATTCTGCCTGCAATTCATTTTTCTGCCTTAAGCGATCGGTGCCATCATACCATTGCTCGTTGCTTTTCGCGCGCCGACTGGGGCAACACAGATCTACTATTGCGGCCATATGAGCTGCACGTACTGCGCACCGGCGGCTCGTGCAATGTAGTTTTTTTTTTCGTTATGCCTGATGGCAAAGTCTCGAGAAAACTAAAACACTAAATATACATCGCGCGAGCAGCCGTTGCGTGGTGCAGCTCATATTGCCTCGATATCATTGCTGCATCAGTCAGCACGCGCGAACTCTCCACGAAAAGCAGAACCTATTTTTAAACATTTTTACATTTTATTTAGCATACAATAGTTCCAGCGCTGTAAACATGGTTGTACATGTTTGTGCTCACTTTTGTATGCAAAGCCCTGCATTTCGCCAGATTATGCTTGCTCCACTAAGCGGTGTAAATTGTGTTGGCAAGGCAGAATTAACCATCTTTGCGAACAGCTCGATATGGCCATCAATAATTATCAGTGAACTTACGGTCTGCTGTCTATGGTATCCTTCAGGAAGAGCAGCAAATTATAGTATGGCCAAGAAATGTCGTTGTCGGCCACTTCGGCGCCGCTTCTTTTTTTCTTTGCTGGGAATCGTTGTAGAGTCGGCGGAATGTGTTCGGAAGATAATTCCACCTCTTTTGGACAATTATCATGCCCTCTGCGTGATTCAAAAACGGCAGTTTGTGAACACATTTCAAATAATAACTGCTGTTCGTCATGCTTATTTATCAACTTACCTTCGCTTGGCACTCCTGGCAATAATACCGCTGCAACGTTCCTCCAAAGCGCTTCCTTTATGAATTTGTTTTTATGCGATTTGTGGCCAGCAAGCCACAGCGTTGGCAGCCTCTATACAGCGCCGATCAGCGCTTCGTTACTTACTTTCATTACCATTTACAAGTGCGTAAATCAGAATGATGACACAAAAAGTAAAAAGAAAAGCACGCGCAGACTCCGCGCCAGCGAGAATTCCCAATACGGATGTCGCGGCCATCCTGTCCTCTTATTGGTGTACGGCGTCTAGACGTGCGCCAATGAGAGACCTAAGTGGGTGAGCAGCTTCCGGCGCCTGCTTAAACACTGACGCCGAAATCTAGCACGGACAGACCTCGGCGCTCCGTTCGACCTTGCTGGCATCTCGCACCGTGCGCCTGCGCAAACCGGTTCCTGCATACGCCAACAGCGCCGACGCTGAGCGCCCACGCCGAGGATATGTTGTTGGAGTTGGGCCTTAAGTTGACGTGTTCTGTACGTCCGCAACGCACGCAAGACTACGAGCAGCGCACGCTGAATGCCCCCTCCGTTGGATGTGAATGCCTCCGGCTCCTCAATATGACGTCACGACGGATGGAGAAGCGAGGTTTCTGTCTCCGCTTGCCTCCTCTGTAGAAGTCGGGCGGGGCGCGGGAAATTTGAAATACGCGCTTTCAGGCGGCAATTGCGCAGGTGTGTTATGCAGAATCGAATAAATACCTTCAAAGACATGATTAAAAAATAATTTACTTCAAAAATTTATAGTACTGCCCTACTGAAAAACGAAAAGTTCTGCGGGGCAATAACCTCACACAATCTCATCAAATCACATAGACTGTCATACGGCGCACATCCTTATCATAAAATATTTTCCATAATTTATGCTAATGTGCAAGAAACTATGAGATCTTACCCAATTATATGCGATTTGTATGTGATTTCTTTGTGAATTTAGTGAAACTGTGTGAGAAAAAGGGAGGCTATTGCCTCATACAATTTTTTCAGTAGGGTATGCTAAGGGCGCATGCCAGCAGCATATAATTATTTATTTATTCGTCAGGTCGTAACACTGGCACGAAGGCGATAGCGTGTCACAAGCAATGCACTTGTCTAACACCGCCTCATCGTGATGTCACATGAACCCGACACAATGTATAAGGGCTGTAAATTGCACGCGTATGTATTGCAGCTTGGATCCGGTAAAAACATCCACGGAAAAAATGACCCCAGAAAAAGTTGTCTCTATTTGTGAAGTAGGAAAATATTTTCCCTAACGGGGACTGAAGTCTCGTGCTATAGAAAGTAGACTGCGTTTCACCGTGACGAGCTACAATAGTGAATTATACATGTTAACTTTATTACAGCATTTTCAGCTGTCAGTTTGGAATTGACCGTGAACACCGAATTGATGCGGACATTCATAACAAAAAAATACTAATGCCAGCGGTAATATAGTGACAGCACCTCGTCTTCGCTTTGTTTGCGGGGAAAAAGTAAGCTGACCACCCGCTTTACCAAAGAAGCTTGGAGCGATGCTTAATAGTAATAGGCGCGAGCGCCACCACTGGGGCTAACGGCGCTAGTGTCGACTTAGCGGAGAAAGTGGGATCACGTGACTCCTCTTACTCCTGCTCATTTTATTGTAGAGTTTGGGTTGTACTCCTGGATTTTAATTTTACTATCCTTTAGTTTTCGATCTGGTTTTAAATTTAAGTGCTTCAATTTTTTTCTGCTACCACTTGTGTCATTTTAAATTAGTGTGCTACCGTTGTTTGTGCAGGAATAATTGTGCAGCTGCGGAGGGGGGGGAGGGGGGGCGTAAGGGTATTCGGGTAAAAAAGTCCCCAGAAAAAAAAGGCCTCTGAGTGACACGTTCCCTGAAGAAAAGTCCCCATTTCCGAAGTTGAAAAAAATTTCCACAAACGCATGCAATCAACCATACTGTAACGTGCTCTAGTGAATTGCTTTTACCATCACTGGCTTTTACTGACTACATCTTGTATAGTTTCAGCCGTAACCTTGTCTGTATTTTGTTCTCCTCGTTTTGTTTCTAATTTCCCCGTACTATAAGGCGCTGATTTCGCTTCCCCGTGATATACTCCAATATTATATTGTAGGGTACTGCGCTTTCACCGCTACGATTTGAACTATTCAAACGGCAAAATATCACACTGATGTGGAAAGTTCACACACAAAATAATAATGCTAGAAGAAAATTATTCGCAGAGGGCAAGCGCCTTTCAGGTTTATTCTGTTCTTCAACGACATTACTCGTCGATGTGTTTTCTAGTGGGATACTTTCTGACATGACCTATCGGCACTGTCGTGGTGCGATCTGGTACACAAATAGCGGCCCTGTTGACAGCGCTCTCGTTTTAGCCTTTTTCTTTTTCTCAATAAAGGTTAGCTGGCAACCTGCTTCGGTGGACAGGACACTGTGAACCGTGCTTGAGGAGGCCATGGAAAACAACCGGTTATGGCAGGGACTGCGGTCTCTCATGCAACATCTCCATGACCACCGGAAATGTGGCAAGAATTCTACACTGTCGCCATCGAAATGGCTGAAGCAGGTCACCAGAACATCTGCGGGGGTCTTCTAGTGAGCCTTTCTGCTGTTGGTAGTTCTCGAAAACTACCAGTTTGACCAGCAGATTGAACGTTTATTAATTAGCAATATTACCTAAAAGATGAGACCTGCGTTATAACTTCCTAATGAGCTAAGGAATTGGGCAGCAGAAATGTCATTTTGCGAACTGAGTTCTAAAACGATAGATTCTTATGATAAATTTAGTGCTTGGGGACGTTTTATTCCAAGGAGCCGCTTGCTCAGGGGCCTTTTCTTTTACGGAGATTTCTTCCGTGGACTTTTGTATCTACACCCGGGAGGCGGGAATTTCTTTGCTGATGAAGCGGCCTTTACATCTGAGAGAAAATATAGCTTCATCAACAGATTTGTTCGCGTGCAGACGATGCGCCTATACAGCTCTAATCATATCCAGATTTCCTTTCATAGACTTCAGCAGGACTCTGCGCAGTGTACGTGTGTTTACCATTTCGAGTTATCTTTGAAACCGCTCACCGAGCCCATAGAAAATTTGGCTGCTCAATCAGCAGTTCTGCGCGTCGTTCTGTGCACTCAGAGCATCAGTTGCTTGAGCCTTAAATTTTTCCTCTTCAGCCTTTATATATATATATATATATATATATATATATATGCAAACAGCGCTAGCATTGTTGGACATGTCTTCTTGGAAATTTTTATACATTGCTATTGGGTGGAGGCCTGCTGAACGTATTGTTTGTTTCCGCAGGTATTTCCCGAGGAGTAAAGGAAGCGTTGAAACAGGACTGGTATTGACGGAAAGGGCCGGTGTAAAGCTAGTCTGTCACGAATATCTTCTCGGAGCAACGCTATATAAGGAAGCAGCGTGTACCGGGCAGTCTAGAGGGCAACGAATATTTGACTCCTTATCCGAAACTGTACTAGCGCCATGCAAAAGGATTGCGAACTGCGGAGCCCGTGGAAAAATCCCACCTTAGAAAATATGCCGGCTGCGATAGGCACACGGTTCTTGTTTTCAAATCCTTTTTTTTTTTCACGTTCGTTTTCTTGTTTTGCCACTTTAGCACTACATTCAGGTTTACAGAGGCGGCGACTTGTGCAGTGCGGTTAAACTCCCAGGAGGGGCTACAAGCGGCGTGGCTACTAGTGACGGAAACAAAATCAAAGCGTTGTATGCTGCGGGCTAACAGCGCTTACTTTAAACACGGGGATCCCAGCCGCTGCCACCAGCAAATCCACGCTGCAAAAGTCTCCGCCTCCGTCAAAAATGAATGTGGTACTAACGTGCCCCCCCCCCCCGCCTTTAAAACGAGAAAAATAACATAAAATAAAACAGAAGCAGAACTATCGCTAACGGGATGGGTGAGCCATTTTTTATGGTTACAGGCAGACTGCCTTAGCTGCACATTTCCCATGTGTTTCACTGTTCTCCTTTCTTTTCATTCTGATAGTACACTCCCTAAAGGGTGAAAACTTCCAGCTCAGGTGCTTCTCCTGGAGAAGATGTCACTGACCTTGAAAGCCTTAGTCATAACAATGATAAGATAGTAGGCAAACTTTTGGGAGGAATGATGACAAAGAAACAGGAATGAAAAGGTCACAAGTACATCCCTCCCTTCTATTCCAGAGGCCTTAGAATAAAGGGAACAACAAATTTTGCGATAACACTTTTTACCACTAGAAAGGAGAGGGGTGTGGCAGGAGGACGAATGCCTGACATATCTATTTTGTTGTGAGTATGTTGAATCCTGGGAGAGGAGGATGTGGCAAGTGCAAGGGCAGGGACAAAGCCCCAGATGCAGACGAGATCCAGGCGTCGCACCGGTCGGACGTTGTCTCCGAGCTGTTCGAACTTCCGGCTAAGACTATGGAGCCCTTTACAAATCCTCATGAGCGTTTCTCTTCGAATGTCGTCGAGGCACGCAAAAGCCGACGAGTTAGGTTCTCTCTCCCGAATGGCTCCATTGTGTGTCCGCGGCGTGTTGAACTTGCAGTGTGTGAAGACCAAGTACAGCTGTGCACAGCAGAAGGTAGGAGAAAGCGCGGAGTGAAAGAAGGTCACATTTCTCGCTCTGTACTCGGATTAGAAGGCTTCGTCTACAGAGGCCGTGAGTTTTTGTTTTCTGTTTATTATAGCATGAATGGCTATTTCTTGTCTAGTTCACGTGTGCTCGCTTTGCTTAGCTATCAGGATTGTTTCGCGTCTATTGCGAAATACAGTAAAAACGTTCTTTATTAGCCACTTTTTGAGATCTGCAGGCTGGAGCTTATTATACTAAGGAATGTTCTCCCGCCTATCTTTCATCTAAGGGTTTCCCATCAAGCGGTTTAAAAGATGCCGGTCCATGACTGCAGCCATGATAGACGCCGAATCAGAAAAAGATGCTTCATTGGTGAATGGTGAAGCAACTTCAGCTGATACACAGCAGCTGCTTTTTGACCCCTGCAGCCCGAATGCAGACAGAGACGCCTAATCAAAGTACCCAGAGTGACTCGGATGGCCTCATGGTCGAACTCCTAAACGCCGTCGATGGAGAATGGTGATCGCTCAGTAGTGTCCACCCTGGTCGTGGTGAAATCACTGACAATTACTTTTTTTTTAACATGGCTTGAATTCTGCGCACTTGGAATTTCTATTGGAGAGTACCTTGAATGACGAACAACGCTATGTTGTGAGAGAGAGCTTGTATTGTGACAGAATGAGAACGGCTTTGTCCTGCGGATTTTTAGTTATGTTGATGATTTTCTAGTGATTTGATGAACTAACTGTAAGATGACGTATGTCACTGCTCAAGAATACATCTGATGTCTCTTTATGGAACTTGGAAAGGCCTCGCTGTTGCCTATTAACAACGGCTTGTGGTTTTTTAATATTGTTTTAGTTTATAAGGCGTAACTTCGCAAGCATCTCAGGTTTTGAAGGTGGTCACCGTATTGAAGGATTCTGACAATTTTGTTAACTTGGGAATGCACTGACATCTCATAGAACACGCGTGTCTAGCTTGCCGCTCCATTGAAAAGTGGCCAGCGTTCGATCCCGCATTCTTTAGCGCAATGTGAAGCCGCCTAACCACGTCCGCACCACGGCTGAGACCACTTTTTGTATATTAACATAGAGCATTGAGGTGAGCACGCTTGCTGTCTCCGGTCCCCAGAGCAAAGACAGGTGTGCGGCATTATACTTTAATATTCACAAATGATTAGAAGGAAATTGTTTCCCTTTGTATCCACGCTAGTCAACTGCTGTGCTCACATGGCTGAGGATAGCTTTAACAGTCATATAATAAATTCAAAATGCGGCCTTCCCATGCTCTGTCGTGCCTGCAGTATCAGAGACTCTTGTAAAAAAATGAAAGGTTAAAAAACCACCGCATCTAGAATTGAAATGTGTGCCGTTGTCTCGACATCGGCGCATATTTTTATTATTCAGCGCCGAAGCCCGCACAGTGCCCCATAGAAGGTTTCAGCCAATTGGAGAAACGCCCTTCATCCATAGAGACAGAGATTAGTAAAGAGCGGACACTCGGCAAAAACTGGCCCCAGGAAATGACGCGGGACTTGTTGCGCTTCCGCCGATTGATAGATGGCGGCACCAGCGCGGACACGCGCGCGACGGCACTCGCTGCAGCGGTAGCCCGCCGGAGCAGACGACTCCTCTGTCGAAGGGAGCGAGCAGTTGTCTTCTCGTGCCTCGCCGCGCCTTTGCGGCAGAGACCGCATATTTTATCTCTCGTGGGCTGCTACGCGGAACGACTGCTGTTTGGAACGACGTCAAGGTAAGCAACGTGTTTTGCTGAACTACGCTGCATTTGAAGCAGTTTACCATGACCACGCCTGCCGGTGCCATTTAAGTTTCGCAGCTCGTGAACAGGCGCGCCGGCTGTTCAGGCATAGAGAAGTTCAGGCGCAGTTCGTGACGCTCCGGCAGTTTCCAACCGTGGCGAGGATTAATATGTTTGTTCCTGCGAAACTGAGCGACATTTCGAACAGTTTATCAGAACGCTGGACAAAGTGGCATGTGAAGCACCAAGGCACGCCGTTGTGCCAACATGCGTAGCCAGCCGGTGCGGCCAGGTCTGACGCGGTTTGCCGAACGACTAGTTCTCCTTAGTGTCGCGTTTAACAGGGCGACGCTAGGGTGAGAAATGTTGCATTCTTGACTTTGTTGTCAAAACTGTGCAGAATTTCCGGCAGTTTAGCTCAGTAGGCGGCGACTGCGTTTCACAAAGTCGCGCGTGAAAGCCAAGCTAACAGGCATGACAAGGCGTGCTGGCCGCCGAGGTGACGTGGCATGGCGTGGGCCAGTTTTGCGAACGGCCAGTTTTGCGAACGGCTAGTTTTGCGTGGTGTCGTGTTTAACAGGGCATCCGCAGGGTGTGAAATGTTTCATTCTTGTCAAACTGCGAGCCATTTCGGGCCGTTTAGCTCAACACGGCGGTCTGCGCTTCACAAAGTCGCGTCTGAAGGGCAAGCCAACATGGCGTGCTCGCCGGCCGCGGTTTTGCGAACAGCTAATTTTGCATGGTGTCGCGTTGCATTTAACGAGACAACGTTAAAGTGAGATGTTTTATTATGCTGCAAGCTTCATTGCTTCAGCTGTTCAGTGCTTTTGAGGAATATTGTTAGTTTAGTGGCTGTTTTTCACTCACTGTAGAAATGCATTTTCAGATCGGTTCGGTTAGCCTGCATTTCCTGACCTCTACGTTGCAAGAGTAGCTTTTGTGTTAATTTTACGAATGACAGCTTTTCTGTTCTGAACCATAACTGCTGCTCACCAAGTCTTCAGTACGCACCCACATGCACAGATGTGTGCGCGGTGCAGTGTCCTTACAGTTCATTGCAACCTTCTGCATCATGTTTATTCCTTTTCCAACAGCACTGCATGGACCCACGGACTGCAGCCGAAGCAGGGCAGATGCGACGAGTGAACGGTGTGGCCTTCCCCCAAGTGTCAGTATTCCTCTCTGCCTTGGTTACCCTTTCTAAGGTAGCCGCTACTGGGACTGTTTAGTTTATGTATAATGCCTGTTTTGCTACATATCATTTGCCATAATTCGGAAATCAACGTAATGCTATTTTTTTGTCTCTAAGTGCTGTTTCTCGCCTTGTGTATTTTTTTTCTACTGTGCACATCGTCCAATGTGTGCCAAGTTTTGCTAATGCATCTGTCTACATATGTTGCATCTCATGTGTTTATATGCAGCAAAATAAATGTTCATTTCACAAAGCACTTGGCGTCTTTTCTGCAATACTGTTTTGCAAAGCACCTGCGTTGATGGCCAGTTTAGAAAACTGGGAATCTATTTTTTGTTATGCTTGCTGAAAATAAATAGAAACACTAGAAGACCATGTAAAACCAAAATATTGCGCCAAAAGGGCACGGAAGGGCGCAGCGCAAGCTAGCATTCAAATCGCGCGCCTTTCAGCAAGACCGGAAGTAGTTGCCGCCGGCCGCTTGGTGCGCTACAGTCAAATGGGCCGCTGGGCCCTATGGGCGTGTCCTCTCTTTACCAATCTCTCTATGCTTCACCGCGGGAGGAGAGCGCGCGACTCTGCAAGCATCGGCATCATCCTCCTCATCACACGGCGGCGACTCAACCAGCCGGAAAGTGCTCGTCTTATCTGGAACTTTCGGCGACGCCTAACCAATGACGACGCGCGGCTCGGCGGGAGAAAAAGGGAACGCATCAACGAGCGAAGCTAGTATGTGCGCGTCAGCTTTTCCACGCTGGAAAAGACAGACGCAGAGAGCCTTATTTATTGAGATCGCGGTTCATGTCTGAGCCAGCCAGTGTTTCGGGGAGCTCGCAAGTGTTACTGGCTCGGCTCCTGGGGTTCACCCGCTGCTGGCAAGTTCACAGATTTCCGACAGAGCGGTGCTTGTCTTATATGGCGGGCACATCGTGACTCTCCAAGCGTCGGTCTGCGATAGTGCCCGGTGAACAATTTGGTGTTTGTTTATTTGATTCTCGTGTATTGTTCAGTTTTTTAAAGCCTCTGTGTTATCGAATGCCTGTTTAGTTGATTGCTTAGCATCGCCTTCCTGTGAACTTCTCGTCTGTGCATTTTAAATGTTCGTGTGTATTTATCTGTATCGTCTCTTGCTGTGTATAAACCTTGCCTTTTGTTACTTCTGACTCCGACAATTACTGTGGCTTGAACCGGCGAAAGGTGGGCACCAAATTGCCACCCTTTTCTGTCACTACAAGGTAGTTGACTTCCGACTAAGCTTGCCACGAAAGTCGAAGGCAACTTCTTTGAGACCGGGGCAGCTACCCCCACTCACTCTAAGGGTGTCTGGGAGTGTGCGCACCATTAGTGGCAGATCGTTAATAACTAATAATTATTAACGGGTGACAGCCGTCTTCACCGCGCGGAAATGGGACCGGGGTGATCGCGTGAGCGATGAAAAGCGTTGGTGGCGCTGTCAGTCGCAGGGGCGCATCAGAAGCACGCGCGCCGAAAAGGAAACGAGGGAGTCTGCTTCGGCGGTTCGTGTGCTGCCGGCGTTGATTGTGTTGAATCGCGTTGTGCTCTGCCGTACTATGATGCGTTGTTGATACTTGGTCACGCACGAAATCACGTGTCTTCAGAGACCGTAGGGCAGTTTCAGCCCCTCCCTTCTTACTGCAAGCCCTAGTTTCCGTTCTTTCTTTTTTTTTCTGGTTCATTGCGCGCTTTCTACAGGATTCGCACATATGTGTTATTCGCCAAGTGTTCAGGTAATTAGCGTTAGCCCATTGCGCCCCTAAGGCTTTTTTTTCTTTATTTCCTGTTGACAATTAAATTCAAAGTACAATACCACGAAGCACTGTAGCGAAAGTAAGACTTCAGAGAACTTCAATCTTGAGCGAACTTTCTAACCAAAGGCGTTATTGCGCCACTGAGGCATCTAGAACTGCAGGCTGTAAATGCGCTCTTATTCATTTTTACAACAATTCCACCGTTGAGAGAACGGAATCGCGCCGGAGGTTCACTGTGCGAGATGTTTTGACTTTTGCACGCGCAAATTTTGAAACACACCAGCTGGTCTTCGAAGTCTCGTCACGGGACTAGCTATCCGAAACCTTTGTTCATTGTAATGTTTTGTGTTTTTTACTGCCGCTCTTGCCCTTTCCCTCAGAACCTTTCGGCGTCCTTGCGGTATACAAAGAAGAAATAAGGCCGACCCACATAAAGCAATTTTCCCGCAGCAAAAGTTGCGAACTGCCGCCCGGCGGCCGTTCGCGACGGCCGCGCGAACGGCGCATCCTGGGCTCGACCACCGTGAGATGGCAGCACTTGCTGCCGCTCCGTGAAGGCTGCAGCTCCGAGTCATGCGGGCTGACGATACGCAAAACTTTAGAAAAGTGTGCTAAAGTTTGTTGTTCCCGTAAATAATAGGCGAAATGTCAGTACTGAATCCTTCATGAAGATCGCTGAGCAGTACCGAGAGCTGAAATAGAAACGACAGCTGCGATGCAAGCAAGGCTCTGCTCACAACCAGCTGCCACCGTTGCGGCACGGCTGCTCCGGTCCGCTTGCACGCCGCCTCCGCTAAAAAGTGGAGCCGAAGTTAATCATATTTTGCTTTTATTGTTAGAGAATGGGATTGAGAGTTAGGCAGTTCTATGAGTAGACCATTTACTATAGCACGAAGGAATTTCATAGCGCCGCTTCATGTACTGTACCATCAAAGCCGGTCGTGGTACCATCGATGCGAAACAAAATAGGCCTAGAGATGACTAGGGAGCAGCGCACGGCAGAGCACTGTCTTCCGCTGCGCCTGCGGGCGGCACTCTGATACAGCTGAAGCGCGAGCTTTTTCTACGTTCCGTTCAACACGGGTTCAAACCCTGCTTCCAAGAGACACGCCTGCAGTACGCTGGTGCTACGGCGTCGGGCGTACACATTCGGAGGCACACGAACATTGCGGCTAACGGAGAGTCTTCGCCCCAGTTCGTTGTCGTCCAATCTCGAACGCCACCGTCCTTCACAGGCGAGCTTTATGGGGACGCTGAAGACTGGCTGGACCAATTCGAACAGGTCGGCAATTAGAACGGATGGGATGAGCAAAGGAAGCTTTATAATGTGTACTTTGCTCTCGAAGATTCAGCGCGGACGTGGTTCGTGAACCATGAAACGACACTGTCATCATGGGACCTCTTTTGTCGCCAGCTGTTGGCTACTTACACCGCCAACGACCGAAGACAGCATGCGGAGTCGGCGCTGCAGTCTCGCGTCCAAGCCCCTAACAAAAGTATTGGAAAGTACTACGAGGACAGGATCCTCCTTTTTATGCGTGCTGATCCGAATATGTCAGAGAAGAAAGTGCGCCGCCTAATGCGCTGGGTCAAACAAGCACTATTTGCTGGGCTTGTGCGCAATCCACGTGGCACAGCATCAGATTTTCTAACGGAGGCCACCATGATAGAGCAAACACTTCGGCACAGGGCTCAGCACTATAACCGTAACGTGCCCGCCATGTCACCGGTAGTCTATGGTTCCGGCTTCTACGGTTCCGATGACGCTTTAAGGGAGCTTATTCGATTTGTGGTCAGAGAAGAGCTGAGACACATTCAGCTGCAGGGTCAAACGTCGTCGTCGAGGCTTCCATCACTCGCGGAGGTCGTTCGCGAAGAAGTTAGGCAAGTCGTCCAGAAACCGTCTGTGACTGGTGCGCACCCACCGCCACCGAGTGTGCCAACGTACGCGTTCATGCTTCAACAGCATACCCTCGGTGATCCTCCAAGAGTGAACCCCACTGTGCCTCATCCCAACCAGCATCATGGTGGGTACGATTCTCCCATAGCTAGAGTGAGCACCCCTACTCGTGATGCAAGCTCGCGCCGCTCTCTTCTAGCCGAGGTACGGTTTCGGAGGACTGACGTCTGGTGTGCCCCTGACAATCGGCCCCTTTGTTACCACTGTGGTGAGGCCGGTCACATGTTGAGGTTCTGTCTGTACCACCGCGTGCACGATATCCTCGGAGTGGTGAACGACCACCCGAAATCGAGGAGTACCTGGCGACGCGTACGAATCCTCCAGGCGTCCCACAATACGGGTCCCGCATCATTACCTCTTCTCGTTATCGTTCTCCAAGTCCATGTCCATTTACATACCGCACTGGACGCTCGCCGAGCCCCCGCTCCCTGAGCAGTCGGGAAAACTAGGAACTGCGACCTGCGGAGCTGAGGCCGCTGACGAGAGAAGTGTCGAACATCCTCCATCACGTTTAGTGCAAGATAACGGCTATCATACGGCGTGATCTAACGATGAACCTGAGTGGGCAGCTTCGCACATACCGGTTCCTATCGACGATTTCCTCATTACAGTGTTAGTTGATACGGGGGCGGACTATTCAGTTATGAGCAGTGGGTTAGCCAGGAAATTGAAGAGTTTTGACCGAGTGGACTGGGCCTCAGATCCGCACTGCAGGGGGACACCTGATTACCCCGACTGGTAGATGCGTTGCGAAAGTTGCAATTGACGGTTTTCTGTATGTTGGCGACTTTGTTGTACTTACCCACAGTTCGCGAGACGTCATACCCGTCTTGGACAATTCTTAGAGGCTAACGGTGCGATTATTAATTTGCGAGAATCACGTGTGACGTTTTCGCCGAGCCAAGCCATTGCGAGATCTAGCATCGACGGTTCATCAACGCCCGCCTTACTTATTACAGGTGCTGACGTTCCGGTCCCGCCACTGCGCAGCATTATGGTCTTGGTAGAAAGCGACTCACCATGCGACCGCGACGTACTGTCAGAGAGGAACGTGAGCCTGCTTCTTGAGAAAGGGATCTGCGCTGCAAGAGGATTGGTTTGCTTGCGGGACGGTTGTGCGAAGCTCTGGATTACAAATTTCGGGACCGAGTTTCAGCACATTGCGAAAAGAACGGCCATCGCGTAAGTTGCCGACTTTTTTTGAGCCAGCGAACATCTGTACTCTGGCGCCGCCATCGCCAGCCGGATGCGATGTACCCGACATTTTATCAACTGTAGACATTAATCCCAATCTGTCGGTGGTTGAGCGGCGGCGACTCTTAGAGCTCCTTCATGATTTTGCTGGATGCTTTGCAACGTCTTCGAAAGTTGGGCGCACCCCAGTAGTCAAACATCGCATTATGGTTGACGCGGAGACCAAGCCGATTTCACAACACCCATACCGCGTGTCGCCAACGGAACGAGAGGCTATTCAGAACCAGGTGCAAGAAATGCTTACCGACGACGTGGTACAGCCGTCTACCAGCCCCTGGGCTTCGCCTGTAGTGTTGGTGAAGAAAAACGACAACACCTTGCGTTTTTGCGTCGATTATCGTAAGTTAAATCAGGTAACGAAACAGGACGTATACCCGCTCCCACGTATCGACGACGCATTGGACCGATTACGCAATGCCAAATATTTCTCGCCGCTTGACCTCAAGAATGGTTACTGGCAGATAGAAGTGGACGAAAGGGACAGAGAGAAAATAGCGTTCGTCACCCCTGACGGTCTTTATGAATTTAAAGCGCTTCCTTTCGGTCTCTGTTCTGCGCCAGCAACCTTCCAACGAATGATGGACACCATTCTCTCTGGACTGAAGTAGCAAGCGTGCCTAGTGCATCTTGACGATGTCATTTTCGCGGCTAGGTTTTAGGAGCACCTCCACCGGCTGCGAATGGTACTACAGGCGCTGTGTTCAGCCAAATTGACGATAAAACCACAGAAATGCCATTTCGGGTTCCAGGAGCTCCGCTTTTTTGGCCATGTCATTAGTGCTGGGAGCGTGAAACCGGATCCCGACAAGACTGCTGCTGTGGAAAACTTCCCGCGCCCAACCGACAAGAAGTCCGTTAGAAGGTTTTTGGGGCTTTATGCCTATTACAGGCGTTTCGTCGAGACTTTTTCAGGCGATGGCCGAGCCCCTTACGCTTCTTACCCGAGACAATGTTCCTTTTGCGTGGCAGATGACCAAGAGGATGCCTTCAACGAGTTACGCCGACGACTGCAAGCCGTCCCGATACTTGCCAATTTTGATTAAAAAGCTGCTACGGATATTCATACCGATGCCAGTAATTTTAGACACGGTGCCGTTCTGATTCAGTGGAAAAATGGCACTGAGAAAGTTATCGCTTACGCGAGTCGCTCTATTTCAATAGCAGGGCAAACTATTCAAACACGGAAAAGGAATGTCTCGCGGTAGTTTCGGCGCGGTAGTTTCGGCGAAGTTCTGACCCTATCTTTACGGCCGACTTTGAGCGACCACCATTCGTTATGCTGGCTAGTCAACCTCAAAGACCCCCCTGGACGGCTTGCAAGGTGGAGCCTCCGTCTCCAAGAATACGACATTACGGTTGTATACAAGAGCGGCCGTAAGCACAGCGAGACACCGATTGCTTGTCTCGTGCACCAGTTGATGCTGCCCCTCCCGACCGAGAAGACGATGACTTCCCGTTGCCCAGCGTCAACGGGCTGACCCCGGTTTACGCCCCCTTATTGAGCACCTCGAAGGCCTTGATGTAGCTGTCCCACGTGCTTTCGCACGGGGTTTATCCTCATACAGCATTCGAAATCATGTCCTATATAAGAGAAACTTTCAGCACAACAAGGAAACCTTTCTACTCGTTGTGACATCCGACCTCCGGCCAGAAATCGTACACGCATGCCATGATGAGCCTTCGGCTGGTCATTTAGGAGCCACGCGAGTATTAGCACGCATTCGGCAAAAGTACTATTGGCCTAAGTTGCTGCCTTCAGTACAGCACTACGTGAGAACATTCCGAGATTGCCAGCGGCGAAAGACACCTTCGCTAAAGCCTGCAGGGCTTCTTCAGCCGATCCCTCCACCAACAGTGCCTTTCCAGCAAGTGGGCATGGATCTTCTGGGCCCTTTCCCAACGTCTGCATCAGGGAACAGATGGACAGTAGTGGCGAAGGACTACTTCACGCGATATGCCGAGACACAGCCACTTTCCCGTGCAAATGGAGCTCAAGTAGCCCAGTTTTTTCTCAAGGCCATCGTACTGCGCCACGGTGCCCCATCGGGTATTACTGACCGCGGTACAGCCTTTACGGCCGAACTAATGCAGGCTCTCGTCAGTCTTACCCGCACAAGTCATCGTAGGACTACTGCTTACCATCCGCAAACAGACGGACTGACTGAACGACTCAATAGAACGCTTGCAGACATGATTTCCATGTACGTCGACGTTGAGCATCGCACGTGGGATGAAGACCTTCTGTATGCAACTTTTGCATACAATATGGCTGAACAGGAGAGGACGCGTCTTGCGCTATTCCAGCTAGTCTACTGTCGTTCCGTCATCACAATGTTGGACGCTATGCTACCCATAAGTCATGGCGACGATGTCACCAACGCCTATGAAGACGTCGACATATTTCTACAGCGGGACGAAGAAACACGCCAGCTCGCACGATGCCGCCGTATTCAACATCAACAACATCGCGATGCCAGTCGGTACAACCTCCGACACCGAGACGTTCACTACCAGCCTGGTGATCTTGTATCGTTGTGGACACCAATGCGCCGTCGAGGACTCTCCGAGAAACTACTTCGCCGTTACTTTGGGCCATACTAGGTCACTCGGCGTCTTAGTAACGTGACTTGCGAAGTTGTTGCTCGGGGCCAACGGCCTTCAACACGGCGGCGCTGAAGTGATGAAACTGTTCATGTAGTGCGGATGAAACCGTATTAGGAGAGGCAGTGATCTTTTGCGCGTGTGCAACTTTGTGTCCCCTGCCTCTCCTGTATGCATAATTTGAGGACACTCCCAGCGTCGAGTCGCCGCTTTTGAAGAAGGGGGGTTAATGCCACGTGCCTCTCTGAAAAGAGGACAAAGAGGACGAAACTATGTGTAGTGCGTGGAACTGTTCCAATAGTGATCGCTGCCTTGTACTCGTTACAATTTTTTTGTACGCAAGCTTGCCATAAAGCATATTAAAGAAACTCATGTAAATGGTTTTCCGTGAGGAACCGGAGCAGGCTCACGCTCTTAGCGTTGTCGGTGAGCCAACTCGTTACAATATGGTTGGCCCTTTATTAAATCGTTCTCACGTGCCCGGAGTGGAATAGGGGTTAGTGCGCTCGTCTGGTGAGTCTAGAAATGGTGGTTCGACTCCTGAGGTTGACACGATTTTGTTCTTTAAGTATCAGTGCAATAGGATGTCAAACGAAGCATGAGGCAATAAATGCTTTCCCTTTTAGAAGTGTCGCTTGATAACGTCACGACAACTTTACGAAAGCCGCACATGGTTCTGGTCGGTATTATTCTTAACAACGAAGCTACAATACAGATACTGTCTAAACCTCCCGTTTCAGGACTATATACATGTGTACGCGAACGGATGCAGAGTAAATGCACCTGCAGAGAAAATAACGGCATCATCAGTCTTGAGCGTGATCAATAAATTTAAATATACGTGATATGGATGATAAGAAGGACGAATTTAGTAAGTGATTTTTCGGTATCGGCCGTTATGCGATGTCTGCCGCCTGTATACGTTTGATCCTTGCGATCAGCAAGAAAACGCAGGTTAATGTGATGGAGAATGTAATATAGTTACAGTTGACGTGGCACTAAAAGAGTGTGCGAATTCAATGTTTTTCCAGAAGGCTTCTGTTACATTGGGGAAAGCTAGTGTAAAGACAAGGTTGAGATGTAGCTCAGTTAAGAATTTGTCAGTTTTGAAGAATTATGGATTCAAACGCATGTTCGGTGAAATCGAGCTTGATAACAACAATACAATAATTTCGAAATCTCGTGTCATGTCCACACTCCCGATTATACCTTCAAGAAATTTCGATTTGCAGTAAATATCGATTTACATGAAACTTTTCTATAGCAGTTGGTTGACTCAAATTTATCACTGAAAGCAATGTTCTCTTTTAGAAGATTCAGAGATGAGACAAAATCAGCACCTAACAGATGTAAGTGAGGCATCTAAATGTGTAGGGAAAAGAGGTAAATATGTTAACACTATAATGCAAATAAAATGCGATAATGCTCAATTTTATATCCTCTCTTCAACGTATACCTTTGAGGTGGTACCGCAAGCGGATTTTTAATCGCAATAATGCAAATCTTAAAAATTATGTTGAAATTAATTTAGGCTGTACAGCAACGTTCTAAAGAAGTGTAATTTCTTCAGAAATTATGCTTACTTGGCAATAAACAAAAAGGCAAAACCAAAGGTCTCCTATGAAAAAAACATCTGAAAAACGTGTTAGAATCACGATCTTTAAAAGACGTGTGCTTTACATCGATTCATGTGTAATTTCTGTTCCCGAACTAGAAATGAAAGCAATGTACAGGGCTCCACCTTAGTCTCCCTATGCAAGTAAATGCAAAATAATTCTAAGTTCTGGGACTAGTTTCATTTCGAGCTGGTTATATGTTTTGGTTGCTTTTCCGGCTTTTAAAACCTTTAGTTTTACTGCTCTTTTGACGAGTGTTGGTTTTTATATTTCCGGTCTTTATTTGTTCAATTTCTTGTTTGCTTTTAACATTTTGTTTTTTTTTTCGTTTTCATTTTATTTCAGGTTTTGTGTTCCACTAATTAATTTTAACGTTACTATCCTTTAGTGTTCCATTTGGTTTTAAATTTAAGCACTTCAATTTTTCTCCTGCACTTGAGTCATTTTCAAGTAGTGTGCTGGGGGGGGGGGTCAGTTAAATTTTGAACAGCTAGGGGGGGAGGGTAAAAAGTTCCCAGAAACACAGCCCCTGGATGTACACGCTCGCGGTAAAAATGGTCCCGGAGAAAACGTCCCTGGAATAAAAGTCTTCATTTCCGAACTTGAAAAATAAAAAAAAAAATGTCCCCAAACGCATGCAATCAAACGTACTGTAACGTGAAGCTTCGCCTCCTCTAGTGAATTGCTTTTACCATCGCCGGCTTTTACTGATTATATCTCCTTTGGTTCCAGCTGTAACCATGTCTCTAGTTTGTTCTCACCGTTTTCGTTCTAATTTCCACGTGCTATAAGGCGCTTATTGCGATTCTCCGTGATGTGCTGTAATATAATTATGTATGGGACTGCGCTTTCGCCAGTTAGATCTGGAGTACTCAAGTGACAAAAACTGATGCAGGACCTTAATAAAATAATAATGCTAGAAGACAGTTATTCGCGAATGACAAGAGGCTCCCTGGCTCATTCTGTTCTTCAACGACATCACTGGTCGATGTGTTTTGTAGTGGGATGTTTCATGGCATGACCAACGCTGCACTCTCATGGTGTGATCTGGTACGCAAATAGCGCGCCTGCTAACAGTGCTCTCGTTTTTGCTTTTTTTTTTGCTAGTCTGAGGCTAGCTGGCAAACAGCTTCGGTGGGCAGTGCGCTGCGAACCGCATTTGATGGGGCCACGAAGAACGACCGGATAGGGCAGGGCCTGCCGTCTTTAGTGCAAAATCTCCATGACCACTATGAATGAGGCAAGAATTCTACACTGTCGCCATCGAAATGGTTGACGCCGGTCACCGGAACAATTACGGTGGTTTTCCAGTTCGCTCTCCTGCTGTAGGTGCTTCTCGAAAACTACCAGTTTGACGGGATTGCCGAAATGTGCCTCTATGGCTGCTACCATTTCGATTTCTCAGGAGCATCCCATATCTACTTACCTAACAGTTGACGCCCCGAGGGCACATTTCCGATACATTACCCGGGTTCCCTGTCATCATTTGGCCAGTCTTCCTATTACCAGTCCGCGTACATAGTCTACAGAGACCGTTGATTCGCATCGCGCTATTCTGCCGTCCCAGTTTATACCCGCATCTAGACCGTCCTTTCCACTGTGGAGCCTGCATCAACCACACGTGCTTCGTGCAATACCCGGCATCAGGAAGAAGGTCGAGCTATCGCCGACAGAACTAAACCAAACCACTCTTTGAATACTTCCATGAGTACCACGCGAATCGTATGCACGTCTATACCGACGGTTCAGTGAATGCCTTGAATTCTTCAGGCTCCATGGTCATACCCGCTATTACTACAGAAATAAAAGTTGGGACAATTCACCGTACTTTTTCAACAGCCGCAGAACTAACCGCTTTACGTGTCGCTTTCAGGCATATTAGTCAGCAAGCCCTCAACGATGGTCTATTTTCACAGATTCAAAAGCAGCTCTGCAAGCCTCAAAAGCGGCTCTTCGCCGTGGAGCCCATGAACAACTCGCCGCGGAAATACGACAACTTCATCACTATGCCATAAATGGAGGACATGACATCATCTACCAATGGCTTCCAGGACACAGCGGCATAGCGGGCAATCTCCGGGCGGACGAAATCGCAAGAACAGCCCACCAAGACGGCGATTGTGTGTTGATTCCATTTTCCAGGGCAGACGCAGCGTTCAGGCTTCGCGCACTCGCGCGGGAAAACAAGCTCTCCTTTTGGAATTCTGACCAGATTGCGAACTGCCCCTTAAGATCCCTGGACCCTGACCTGAAGCTCCGGCTTCCACCTGGCCTAACCCGATAGGAATAAACTTTGCTGTGACGTCTGTGGGTTGGTGTAGCATTTACATACTCTTATTCTTTTGTGATTGGTATTGCAAATAGCCCTGCATGCACAAACTGCGGGTCCGACGAGACTATAGGCCACATTCTTTGTGAGTGCCCCATATACAGCGAAGAAAGACATTGTCTATGCCATGCACGCTCCATCCCAATCTTATTATTCTTGTTATTTCCTTTTCATGGTCCGGATATGCGGTTACTACCTGTCCTAAGTAGACATATTCGCCTACTGCTTCCAGTACTTCGCTACCTAATGTAAACTGCTGTTACTTTACGAGGCTGTTGAGCATTACCTTAGTCTTCTGCATATTGATTTTCAAGCCTACCTTTCTACGTTTCTTGTCTAGGTCACCAATCATTATTTGCAGTTCATCCCCCCAGTTACTTAGCAAGGCAATGCCTTCAGCAAATCGCAGATTACTGAGGTATTCTCCATCTGCCCTTATCAATAACTGCTCCCATTCCAAGTCTCTGAATACTTCCTCTAAGCAAGCTGTGAATAGTACTGGGGAGATTGTGTCTCCTTGCCTAGCACCTTTCTTTATGGGAATTTTGTTATACTCTTTATGCAGAACTATGATTGCTGTGCAGCCACTATATATATATATCTTCCAGCACTTTCACGTACGGCTCGTCTACCCCCTGATTTCGCAATGCCTGCATCACGCCGAGGTTTCAACTGAGTCAAATGCCTTTTCGTAATCAATGAATGCTATATATAAGGCCTGGTTATATTCCGAGCATTTTTCGATCACCTGATTTATGGTATGGATATGATCGATAGTAGAGTACCATTTCCGAAAACCTGCTTGATCCTTTGCTTGATTGCAGTCTAAGGTTGTCCTGATTCTATTAGCGATTACCTTAGTAAATACCTTATACGTAACAGAGAGTAAGCCGATTGGTCTGTAATTTTTAAGGTCCTATCCCGATCGAAACGCACGATAGACGCACGATAGAATTTTCTGTCGTATTTATGTCGCGCGACACATTTTTTTGTCGTGCGACAAAAGTTCTTGTAGTGCGTTGAGTCGCGCGACAGAAGGTTCTATCGCGAGTTCAGTCGCGCGACAAAGACACACGTCTGGGGGTTGTGTAGCACGACAGACATATACCCTGTCCTTTGTCATGCGACAAAGGCGCCTGTCGCAGGCTTTGTCGCGCGACCGACTTTTGTCGCAAGTACTGTCGTGCGACAGAGAGAGTCGGGCCGCGCGACAGAGGCGCATGCCTCGACAAATTGTCTGTCGTGGGTTCAGTCGCGTGACAGAGGTGCCTGTCGTCGTTTTGTCGCCGGAGGGTATACATTCCTGCGACAGAGTCGTGCCGCTCAGCTGCCTGTCGCGAATTTGAGTCACGCGCCTGCGCGCGACTGAAGTTTTTCAAGGGTGCAGTCATGCGACAGATTTTTCGTGTGTGTTCTGTCGCGGCGCGGCAGATTCCTTTCACCTCAACGGGACTGCGTGATATAGCTCAAATTCATCAATAAATTATCTCAGTTTAAAAACTATATATGAAAAACAAATGGTCCTAAAATTCGTGCGCAAGTTAACAATCTACAATTAAGAGCCAATCGATGACATACTGTTTACAATTGGTAGTGAGATCAGTGAAGTGGTAAGGGAAGGCAGGGGAGGTAATGACTGAAGACCGGGCTATAACTATAGAATGAGAAGGCGGCATTTGACAGGTTTTCTGAGATCATGTATACCCCTCAAGACCAGGTGTTCCCCTGTGGGGCAGGAACCCATGGAAGTGGGTAATAAAGAGAGTTACTGGGACCATGTAGTAAGCTCTATAGATAGGAAACTATTAAGCGCAACATTATTTCATAGGAAGAGAGCAGGGAACTTTTGAGAACAAATGCTGATTACTGGCACAATATTTTTGCACAATTGATAGTCAAACTGATGAATAATCAGGCCTGTGGCTTGTAATGCAAAAGCAAGATAACAGATGCCATAAGTATAATGGATTGTTACAATAAGAGAATTAAGGCAAGTTCTACAGGGTGCAGAAGAAATATCAAGGGCCAGTTGTGATTAAGAAGTGTGCAGGGTCAAGGTGGCTGTGCTTGGCACCTGATGGCATTACCTGGACAAATATGGGAGGTCTTTGTCCTAAGGTAACCATATTCAGGATAACATATATGCAATAACAAAGGTTGTACATTGGCATATATATTGCTGTCAAAGATTTCTTTTTGCTTGCATGCTTAATTGGCGAGCTTCTAGATAGCTAGCTAAAGAAAATTAAAGCAGCCTACATGCTTTATGTATGTGCAGTATTGAGCAAAAGTGGTATACACTCAGTCGGTGGGGAAGCTCGATAAATCTACCCTGCAATGCCATATTACAATAGCTATCTGGGATAGGGACAATTGTGGCACTGCCCCATTTCATCGACATGCATGTGTCATTTTCTCTGTGCCTGTCGGTGTTGCTAGGTGGCTTTTCGATGGAGGTTTCCAGAGCTCCACCACTGGTTAGGTGTTGTATACCACTTTTGCTCATGTCTGTACATCCTAGATTACAGAGTAAAAGAGAAAACAGGTCAGTTTGCATGAACTATAGCCTTCCCATTATCAGAGAACCATGTCACAATGGCAATCTATGCTTTTTAAAATGAGAAGCTTAACTATGAAGTAATGAGAAGCATAGAAGTAGGCACAGAAATTATTTATTGGGGCTATCCAGTAACACGCTAAAATGAAAGCATGCACTGCAGCCAAATTGAGAAGTACAAAAATTGAGTAGTACAGTAATACAAACTACAGCCCAATTGCAAAAAAAAAGGAAATAGTGTTGAGCGTATAATAAGAGCGCTGGGTGATCATATTTCGAGGCAATTGAAGTAACATGTACAGTAAGTACAGTAATACAAACTACAGCCCAATTGCAAAAAAAAAAGAAATAGTGTTCAGCATATAATAAGAGCACTGGGTGATCATATTTCGAGGCACTTGAAGTCACGTGTACAGTAAGGCATGGACAGATCCCTGTACTGGGGTACACTGCTAGATCACATCTATGTAGACAGATTGTTGATCAGTAAATGACTCTAGTTAACAACAAATGACCGTTCACATAAAACTGCAAAACCAAAGTGAAACATACTCAACAATATATACATGTAGCAAAAAGCACAAGGAGTTAGCAATAAGTAAAAATTATAAAAAGCACTTATATTTCAAAATAACAAACTAATAAAGAAACAGTACAAAATGTCAGTTACATATGAAGATAAATGAGCGAAGGGAATGATAAGAATTTACTGCAATCAACAATTTGCAAGTCTGGAGAAAAGCTGGGACGTCAACAGAAAATAGACAAGGAAACAAAAGAGAAATAGGTCCTTTAACATGGACACTTCATTGGTACTGCTGGACATAAATGAACAGGTGAGCTGCCCATACCTCTCTGCATGCTTCCAAGTTCAGAGAAAAGTATGCATGATTTGAGAGCAATTCTCTAGCAGGTATGTTACCTCACATTCACAAAAGAAAGAAAAAAACTGTCTGAATAGCAGTGTTATGTACTTCTTATAAACAGTAAAATGTATGTTTAAGTCACAATTATTGGAGTAATAATATATTATGCTGAAATGGGTGTGGTTTCATCGTTACGGCCTCGTTGGTCTGCAACACACTTAATCATTAGATGGCCTATGTCAAATTCCACAAATGCTGCTTTCAGAATCTTCAGCAACACCGAGCATTGGAGAGTCAATAATCCATTGCTAAACAGCAAACAGGACAAAACAGCAGCACATTTGCACGAAGCAGTTCATCTGTAAACTGGAATATAGTTTCATATGCAGCAGAAAATATAAAGAGCTGTAAAAAAATTTAAATATACATCAGTAAACAAGTACTTTAACCTGAATGATTAATCTTTAACCTAAGGTAATGTTGAACAGCCTAAGGAAGGAACAGCCGTTTACATTAGGTAGCAAAGCAACACTAATCCATAGAAACTATCTCGGTAACTCTCTTAATATGGCCCTCGAAAAAGTAAGCACTTTAAACCACAACAATGTGCTCATGAAACGACCAAAGACCAACACTGAATGCCAGCCTTATTTTGTAACTAAATACTTCAATGCCCTTCCAGACATAAACAATATTCTGCGGAAATACCATCCCATATACTAATGTGTAATGAACACCTGAAGAAAATATTTCCAGAGGCACCAAGGGTAACATACAAACATAACGCAAACCTCAGAGATATTCTAGTACATTCTAAACTCGACAACAAGCATTCAACACAGCCACACCCTTGCTCTCGAACTAGATGTAAGACATGCAGTCACATACAAAAAGACACATGGTTAAAAGTAATGCAAGTGATTTCACTTTTCACATAAAATCAGGCTTTAACTGCACATCTTCAAACGTTATCTACCTTCTAGAATGCTCCTTCTGTCATAAAGAGTACATCGGAGAGACAGGGCAACCAATGAACATAAGGCTTAATGGACATCGAGCAGATACAGGCAAAAACCTCCCGAAAGCAGTTTCCAAGCATTTCAATCGGAAAGACCATCAGTTCGAAGAAATTAAATTATATAATCTCCAGTCAGGCTTTAAATCTGCAAGAGACATAAAATATAGAGAGGCCTATCAAATTGATTAATTCAGAACATTAGAACCAGCAGGAATAAATATATCTAAGAGAATGTTAGAATCTCTTAGGTATATTTCCTCTGCATCATAACTATTCGGGAAAACAATCCCATATAGTATTAATTGTAGTTTATTCACAACATATGTACACTCTATTCCCTTTCGTTATAGCATAAGCCGTACATGTTTCTCCTAACACATTTCCTCCTTATCATTTGTTGCTTGAGTTTGTCCTCAAACTTGTTTTTTTTGTCAGGTGTAGCACCAAACCAGCTTAAATGGTGACTAGCCATCTACCCAGTATTGTAGTTTTTCCTGGTACTACTCCTTTTACTTCCTTTGCAGGCCACAGGATCCCTGGTTCCAGGCTGAGAAATACATACTGAAGAATTTTTTTAGTTCACTGCATGACCTACTTTCTTCTCACCCATCCTCCCCTCCCCACTCCTTCAACTTTCTTCTCAGCCACTTTCCCCCCTCCATAGCTTTTCTTCTTTGGAAGCAAAAGAGTATTTAAACCTCTGCTAGTGATGATCGCTTTGCCCAGACGAAGACAAGTCCACTTTTCAAAACGTCGGCTCGAACTGAGAACTGAGGCGTACACCCTTTAC
>JAJIZL010123377.1:5292-20693 GCA_023969395.1 Amblyomma maculatum | reverse complement strand
CTTCGATATAAGAGGTATAGGTCTCACTGGACCGTTGAAGTCGGGCTTCTAGCTTCTTCTTGGCGGACTCCGTGCGAACAGTAGGAGCGAAGAAAATCTGGCGTAACTTTTGTTTAAACGTAGCCCAGTCCGCAATCGTCGATTCATGATTTAGAAACCACGTTTTGGCCACATCCGTCAAATCAAAGGACACATTAATTAGTTTAAGAGAATTGTCCCACCGGTTGAAAGCACTGACCCGGTCGTAGCTGTTTAGCCAGTCGTCAGCGTCGTCGCCGCGGAGACCGGCGAAAATCTGCGGGTTGCGCTGACGGCTACTGACAGTCCAAGTGGCAAGGGGAGCTGAAGTCGAGTTGGTAGAAGCCGGAATAGCGGAGTGGTCCTCTTGAGTCATGACGATGGTGGTCGGGGTCAAACGGCGGCCAGAACGAGGCTCCAGGTGGATGCAGCTGACGAAGCAGCGGGGAAATCAAGGCGCACCCCCACCACGTGTAAGGTAACGCGAAGGTCGGACTAGGGGAATCAGGCTTTATTGCAGACCTGAAGCCTTGGTCGCACACTGCAGCCAAACACACTCCGCGATTCTATAAGAGGGAGCAGGATGAAGATGAAGCAGCACGTTCAGCCGTACGGAAGATGAAGCGCCACACAGTGCTCACAATATTCTAGCTTGGGTCGCATAAGAAATTTATAAGCAATGAGCTTAATGGAAGGGGTGGCAAATTACAGATTTTGCCGGGCAAAGCGCAGGGTATGTTCGGCTTTGTTAACTGTTTTCGTTATGTTTGAAGACTATGAAAGGCTGTGCGTAAAGATAGGGCCAATATATCTATAAGATGGCACAGTGGGTATAACAGAGTTACCAAACAAATACGTGGAGGATACATATAAATTGCGCCAAAAGAAAGCAGTGAGGTTTGCTTAAAGCAGTGAAGTTTGCCTAACATTTATCGACATTAAATTATGTCTTACACTTCGTTTAGGCTGCTTGTAAGCAATTCCAAAATGAGGACGCCTGAACAATTGTTAACATTTGGGTAAATAACAGTCGAATACACGTATGTCGGAATACATATTATTAAGGAGTTAATTGGTGTAGGCTAGAAAGAGAGCAGGACCATGCAAGGACGGAACTTTGCGGCAAACCAGAAACCACAAGGGACAAACGGGAGTTCTTATTTTCAAAAACGAACTGATGGCATCTGGTCAGAAACTGTGAACAAAGTAAGGAATAGGGGTTAAGGTTTAATCATGATTGCTCCTAGAAAAGTCAGTTATTGGGACGTTTATGTAAATCTTTCTCGAAGACTGTAAAAATGAGTCTACAGAGGTGTTAAGGTCTAGTTGAGAGCTGATGTTGCCAGGTAAAAGTGCGAGTTGAGTAATACACAAAAAAGTATTTAGAAATTCGTGCTGCCTAGGTTGCAACTAGCTAGAAATACAAAATCGTAACATTTGGGACAATAGGACATACTCCATTAGTTTAGAACTGAGCTTGTAATGGAAATCGGCGATAGTCTAATCAAGATGTAGAAGATATTTCTTTTGGGACTAGAATGAACCTACCTGTTTTCTAGTGCATTGGCACCACCCCAGATGGCGGGAATTGTTAAAGATCTACGAGGAAAAGACGTTGGCAATTTTTTATCGCTTCAAAGTACGTTTGCACTGATGCCTGCAATTCCAGCAGATTATGTCATACCAAGCCTTCAGTTAATTAGAAAATTCCACATGCTTCAAATGTCAAAGTAGTCAGGAGAGCCTCCCAGGTTGCACAAAGTGAACTATGAAGGGGGGCCTTGGTTGGTCCGATGTTGGCAATGCAGGATAGCCCCAGAGGGGGTCCGACGTCGGCCTTATGGCAGCTGTCGACACAGTCCCGATGGGCCCTACTTGGGACCAATGCAGGCACCCCTGGCGGGGCTGCCCACATTTTTCCCGCTTTGCCTAAAGTACGCATCCCGCTATATACCCCGATGGTCCTAGTTTACGAGAGATTCGGAAAGCCGCTCTGGATAATTCATTTTTCAATTTCAGCCAGCTCCTCAGATAATGCTATGATAACGATGATAATGATAACGATGATAATGATAATGATAACGATGAGGGTTCTACAGCGCAAGCTGCATTCTCATAGGGGTCCGAAGCAGATAACTTACGGAAGCGCTCGTCGACCCGCCCCTCAGATAATGACATAGGACCAAAAGGGGTTCTATAGCGCAAGCGGCACTTGGGCTTGTCCACATTATTTTCATAGGCGTCCGACGCAAATAACTGATGGGAAGCCCTAGTCTAAGGTCCCTAAATAAACATTTGCAGACACAATTAAGCAATTATTTATACATGTCAACCCTTCTTAAATAGCCACAATACTAAATTTCACAATAATTCATAGCATTAGCCTAGCCTAAATGATTTCAATGTCCATCTTGTTCAGGCCGTAGAGATATGTTTCGGAGCAGTAATACTATGTTAAGAGTTGGAGGCTCTCCAAGGCAACCACATAAGGAGCAACAGTTAGCAATCAGTATGTTTCAGTATATTTAATGCACTTTTCATGAGTGCGAATACGAAAGCCATGTAATAGTTCTAACTAACTAAAATGCAAACAACTGTTATGCAAATCGCATAGAATAGTAATTTAGGGAAACATCTAATACAAAAAAGGATGGAAAGAATGCTTGCACAATAGTGTGCGGAAACGAAAGTGTGTTCAGCCACGCTACGGCCAATACAGGACCCACAGCGGCAATTATTCGCAGCCCCATTTGCGCATACACTATTTTTTGTGACAAGAACCCCCATTTACGTTGCGTCAGCAGTCATTAACAAAATCATCAACATATGGACGCTGTAGTTTTATCTCTGCGCACGCAAAAGCGGCATCTGCAGAGGATTTTCGTGGGTGCAGCACTAATTGGGCTGGTTGTTTTCTTTAAGCTATAACCCACTAGCTGTTAAACATGCTTTCAAGTTCCCCCAAGGGACCGATTGTGGTATCATGCGGTTATGCCCGCCTTCCAGCCTCATTACGGCCGATGTGGGATCTAAAGCGGTGTTGTGTGGAAAACCCCAATTGGACTTGATGTTGTTTTTAAGCACAGAACCCATTTGCTTTTTGCACGTGCCTTGAAATTCACATATGGGACCGATTTTGGTATCGCGTGGGCACGTCGCCTTTTAGCTCCATTACAACCGATGTGGGACCTACAGCGGTTTTGTGTGGACAGCCCCAATTAGGCTGGGTGTTGCTTTTCAAACTATATACCACTTGTTGCTGCATGTGCCTTCGAGTTCCCCGCAAAGGATTGATTTTGTTATGCGAGCCCGCCCCCCTTCCAGCCCCATTACGACCGATGTGGTATCTAATGCAGTATTGTGCGGACTTAACTGAATTGAGCGGGGTGGTGCTTTCGAACCTAGAGCCCACCTGCTGTTACCCTCGCCTTCAAATTCGGCATAAGGAGCCGAATTGGCTACCATGCGGGCACGCCCGCCTTCCAGCCCTATTACAGCCTATGTGGGACCAAAAGCAGTCTACCTGAGGCTGTCTCATTTGGGCTTCACGAAGGCTTCCCAAATTGAGCTGTTATTCATATTCCACTTGCCCACAAGTAACATACAAGGGGTCGAGTCAGGCAGCGTTTGGGCATGCCCGTTTTCTTGCCTGACTACGGCCTATGTAGGTCCCACGGAGATTTATTCTAGGCGGCCTCATTTTGGATCTATGAGAGCTTTCCCATAAAGAGGCCACATTTAGGTTTCATTGCCCTCAAGTATCCGAAAAGGAACCCTTGTGGTCTGGATGCAGGAATGTGCTCTGCGTTAGCCCGAGCAAAGCTGTTATGGGATCTATGAAGCAAGAAAAGTGGCAAGCCCCATTTTTTTGACCCATCGGCGATCGATGAGGTTTTATAATGGTTGCAACAGCCCCACGTCCCGTCATCAGACCTACTGAGTCCCCACATTCTGTGCTAGCTGGAATAATAATAGAAAACAGGGTAGGTTATCTTCTAGCTGAGCGGTAAAAACTAAACAAAACGCCGAATTAAATACAGGGCAAAATCGATGTCAGGGAGTGGGGCATCGTTTTGCTTAGTACCGCTATCAAGTTCATTGTGCATGAGTTGATAAACTTCAAAAACTGACGAGAGCTATTACGCAGCATATTACGAATGACTTCTGAGTTTTGTTAGCTTCAGACTAGAACAATATGTCTTCTGCAGTACCTTGCAGTAATAGGTTAGTTTCTTGAGACTGTGATCAATCATTTTTGTTTTGTTTAGGCATTTTATTGCCTTTTTAAACCAGGATCAAGACGGCCGACATTGGTGAAAATGTTTGCTTTGATTAGTTGTTGCATTTTTGGGTGATTTAAAAATCAGTCAGTATTTCAACATCATTGGAAGGAGGAGGAGGAAGGTGAGGAGGAAAGGCAGGGAGGTTACCCGGTAAAGGAACTGATTTGCTACCCTGCACTGGGGGAGAGGGGTAGGTGGGTATAAAAGTTGTGGGTGAGAGAGGGATAGGTGAAGACAGTACAGTCACATCACAGAGCTGTCACATCACATCAAAAATCATAGCCTTTCGATCGGTCTTGTACTCTTATTTAAGCGGAGCAGTGCCTGGGAGGCCTTCACCGCAGACGATCGCCGTAGCCAGGGACCTAGGATCTTAATTTCAGTCAGTGGGCGTCCATCTAGATGCTCCTGCGCACGGCATAGACACTGTATTTCCTCGCTGTATATGGGGCACTGACTAAGAATGCGCCCTATAGTCTCGTCGCACACGCAGTTTGTAAATGCAGGGCTATTTGCCATACCTATCACAAAAGAATAAGAGTTTGTAAATGCTACATCAACCCAGAGGCGGCACAGCAAAGTTTCTTCACATCGGGATAGGCCAGGTGAAAGCCAGAGCTTCATGTCAGGGTCTAGGGATTTTAAGCAGTAGTTCGTAAACTGGTCAGAATTCCACAAGTATAGCGTGTGTTCCCGCGCAAGTGCTCGAAGCCTGCCTCCTGCGTCTGCCCTGGAAAATTGAATCAACACACAATCGCCGTATTGGTGGGCTGTTCGTGCGGCCTCGTCCGCCCGGAGATTGCCCGTTATGCCGCTGTGTCCTGGAAGCCATTGGTAGATGATGTCATGTCATCCATTTATGGTATAGTGATGAAGTTGTCGTGTTTCCGCGGCGAGTTGCTCATGGGCTACACGCCGAAAAGCAGCTTTTAAGGCTTGCAGAGCTGCTTTTGAATCTGTGAAAATAGACCTTCGTTGAGGGCTTTTGCTGACTGATATGTCTAATAGCAACACGTAGAGCAGTTAGTTCTGCGGCTGTTGAAGAAGTACGGTGAATTGCCCTAACTTTTATTTCTGTAGTAATTGCGGGTACGACCATGGAGCCTGAAGAACTCACGGCATGCACTGAAGGGTCGGTGTAGAAGCGCATACGATTTGCATGGTACTCATGAAAGTATTCAAGAATGATTTTTTTTAGTTCTGTCGGCGATAGCTCGACCTTATTCCTAATGCCGGGTATTGAAAGATGCACGTGTGGTTTATGCAGGCTCCACAGTGGAAAGGACGGTCTAGATGCGGGTGTAAACTTGCACAGCAGAATAGCACGATGCGCATCAACGGTCTCTGTAAACGATGTGCGCGGCCTGGTAATAGGAAGACTGGTCAAATGATGACAGGGAACTCGGGTGATGTGTCGGAAATGTGCCCTAAGGCCGTCAACTGTTAGGTAGGTAGATAAGGGATGCTCCTGAGCAATCAAAATTGTAGCAGCCGTAGAGGCACATTTCAGCAATTCCAGGCAGTTTCGCAGAGCTTGAGCTTGTACGCTCTGTAGAATTACTAAGTTGGTTTTCCTGACATTTCCAAGTGCAGGTAAGCTGTATCGAAGAAATCCCATAAATAATGCATGGTACAGCTGGAGCGTCCACCGCACACACGCTCCCCATGACTTTCCCCCAATAAAGGCAGGTATGTGAGCAATTGCTGTCAGCCTCTTTTTCATGAATGAAATATGGGGAGTCCACGAATGATTTCTGTCGATGATCACTCCCAGAAAGCTTTCGTAGGGTATTGCTTTACCTTCCATGCGTACGGTGTAAGCTGATATGTTCTTGCGTATAAATGCAATTAGCGAACACGTTTCAGTTGATATCTGCAGACCTTGCAGGTGGAGGTAGGCCGCAACTATACTTGCAGCCTTTCGAAGCCTCGCTATAATCTGTGGGCGCGTTACTCTTGATGCCCAGATAGAGATGTCGTCCACATATATTGAAAGTTGCGCTGACTGTGGTATTAAGTTAACAAGCCCGACAAGAGAAAAATTGAAGTGTCAGGCTCAGTACTCCACCCTGTGGGACTACACGGGAAGTGAAATGAGAAGATATTGGGCCATCCTCAGTCTGCATAAAGTGAGATCTGTTGGATAAATAACTGCGTACCCAGCAAAAAACACGACCTCCGAGCTCGGCAGCTTCCAGAGCGTCCAAAATGGCTTTGTGAGTGGCGTTGTCATATGCGCTCTTTATATCCAGACCAATGCCGTGGGAAAGCGCTTCAAACTTTTTTGCTGTTGTACAGATGATACTAGATCCACCACGTTGTCAATTGAAGAGCGTCCACGTCGAAACCCTGACATTATATCCGGATATATGTTGTAGTGCTCCAGGTACTATTCAATACGTGTAAGCAGCATTCTTTCCATTACTTTACCAGCGCAACTAGCGAGTGCAATTGGACGGATTGATGTCAAGTCCAGAGGCGATTTGCCAGGGTTCAGGAGCGGAACTAAACGACTGCACTGCCACTCGTCTGGAACTGTACCCTCACTCCAGGATTTGTTGTAATAATCCAAGAGAGCATACCTAGCTTCTTGTTCAAGATTACCAAGCGCAGTGTATGTTACACCTTCGGGACCCGGCGATGATAACCGTCTGCAAGAAGCCAGATCAGCGTCAAGTTCTTCCACGGAGAAGGGAAGGTCCATTCGTGAATCCCGTGAAGCTGGAACATCGTTGAAATGTAGCGTTGCCGTTGGAGTCGATTGGCCCGCTACCCTAGCGCAGAAAGCTTCTGCTACCTCGGCCTCACTTCGTCTTTGATATAGTGCGAGTGATTTGAATGGGTAGAGCTGTTTAGGGGATGTTCGCAGACCACGAGCGACATTCCAGATGCGTGATAAAGGCTTGCGGGAACCAAGTGTTTCACAGAATGACCGCCAACGTTTTTCCTGGAGGGCTTCAATTCGGCGTTTTTCTTTTGCAGGCGCATCGCATCTCTGAGGTCGAAGCGCGACTTCGTGCGTCGGCATCTATGCTCTGCCCTCCGTCGCAATGCTCGCAGGCACTGTAATTCCGTATGAAACTCTGTGTATGTAGGAACTGGGCTGAAGAAAGACGTCGCGTTTATCATGGCCTTCTTAATTTTCTCTACAATACTTGCAGAGAGACCTTATTTGGAAACACAGCGCGGAACAGGACGCAACACAAGATAACGAAGGTAGACAGGACGGAGCGCTGAACTGACAACTTTTATTGCAAAAGAAAGAAGGTGACCCGTATTTAAGCGGTGCCTATCAGAGCACGTGATCAATTCAGGGAGCAAAACACTGTTAAAAACCTTTCTTGAAGAAAGAATTGGCCAAAGACAACAAAAATGTTATGAGGGGTAAGCTCTGATAAATAATTTCTGCTGCATGAGATTTATCTCCAGTGCCGATAACGAGAAAAAAGAGATGAACATTTAAAAGCAAAAAACACAACAATGTTTATACAAACAAGAATGTGAACATGGCACTAACCGCATTGAAAAGAGGTAAACAGGTAATTTTGAATGCTAGAAATAAAAAAACATTGACAGGACTGTGAGCATGACGATAACAGGATAAAAGCCCAACAAAAACACGGCCAAAATGATTATCAATGATAAACGGCTAAAAACACAACCAAAAAGAGGTGAAAGTTTTTCGAACTCTGTTAAAATCTATACTATCTCGAGAGAAAGGCTACTTCTTTTTCTGACAGTAAAATTGAAGGCATGCTTACGCACTGATCATTCATCCTTTCAATGCTAGCAGCTTCCATAATCTCACGTGTTAGCTTATCGACATGTCTCCCTATCACTGAGTTTTTTTCGAATTCTGGTAAGCATCTTGATTCCGCATGTTCACAGTCCCTACAGTGAGTGCCCAGATGGCGCGACTTTTGAGCGGTTACACTGTATTTGTGTTCTTTCAATCTCTCGTTTAAGCAACGAAGCGTCTGACCAATGTACTTTTTGCCGCAAGACAGAGGAATGGAATAAATAACCGACTTGGAACACTGAACAAAGGGCTGCTGGTGGCGAGTGGTGCAAATGTTCCTTACTTTTTTTAGGTTTATTTACACGATTGCAGAGACGTGCTAAACGCTCACGGGCACTGAAATCTACTTCCACACCAACTTTTTTTCCAATTTTTCTCAGGTTGTGGGAAATTTGGTGCTTGTATGGCAGAACAACCAAATTCCTTCTGCGCATTTGTTGTCTTTCAGCTAAAGGTCTTTTTGACTTATTCAGCATACCCTCAGCAACAAAGGCCAACAGCTTAGGAGGGTAGCCTGCTTGTTCTAATCTAGCTGTCTGCCTTAAGAAACTTTTTTCAATGCAGTGAATGCAAGATTTTGTCAGAGAATTTTTGAAAACAGCTTGAACAATATTTCTTTTTACAAGCTTAGAGTGAGCTGAATCAAACGGAAGGATGGGCTTATTGCCCCTGGGTTTGTATGTAAACATATATGGTCTGTATTAAATTCGAGACTGAGTTTAAGGAATTGTAACACGTCTTGTTCGGGCCGCTCATGGGTTAAAACTAAGGGTATCAGGCACTGTGAAAACAAATCTAAGGCTGCTTCTACTTCCAGATTAAACAATTCACGACTGCAATCAAAAAGTACCAGAAAATCATCAACAAACCGGAAGATCTTAAGGATCTTCGTTCCGTGCAGCAGCCTATTAATAGCATTGTCAAGTTTAGCTAGATACAGGTTGCTTAGAACCGGCACTATGACAGATCCAATGCAGATATCTTGTTTCTGTAGAAACACATGGTCATTCCACGCGGCGAAAGTTGATTGAAGGTACGCTGATAAAAGATCCAAGAAACCTACTACAGGAATGCCACATTCATTTTGAAAGGCAACCGCGCCAAAATTATCTATACATTCACTAATACAACTGAGAAGGTCATCATGGGGAATGGAATAATAGAGATCTTTGACGTCCACCGAGAAACCTAGAATTGTTTTTTTTCTGCTGTGTTTTCAAAAATTCTACAACATCTCCCGAATCCTTCCGTTTGATTCAGCTCACTCGAAGCTTGTAAAAAGGAATATTGTTCAAGCTGTTTTCAAAAATGCTCTGACAAAATCTTGCATTCACTGCATTGAAAAAAGTTTCTTAAGGCAGACAGCCAGATTAGAACAAGCAGGCTACCCTCCTAAGCTGTTGGCCTCTGTTGCTGAGGGTATGCTGAATAAGTCAAAAAGACCTTTAGCTGAAAGACAATAAATGCGCAGAAGGAATTTGGTTGTTCTGCCATACAAGCACCAAATTTCCCACAACCTGAGAAAAATTGGAAAAAAAAATTGGTGTGGAAGTAGTTTTAAGTGCCCCTGAGCGTTTAGCACGTCTCTGCAATCGTGTAAATAAACCTAAAAAGTAAGGAACATTTGCACCACTCGTCACCAGCAGCCCTTTGTTCAGTGCTCCAAGTCGGTTATTTATTCCATTCCTCTGTCTTGCGGCAAAAAAAAGTACATTGGTCAGACGGGTTGTGCTTAAACGAGGGATTGAAAGAACACAAATACAGTGTGACCGTTCAAAAGTCGCGCCATCTGGGCATTCACTGTAGGGACTGTGAACATGAGGAATCAAGATGCTTACCAGAATTCGAAAAAACCTCAGTGATAGGGAGACATGTTGATAAGCTAACACTTGAGATTATGGAAGCTGCCAGCATTCAAAGGATGATCAGTGCGTAAGCATGACTTCAATTTTACTGTCAGAAAAAGAATGAGCCCTTCTCTCAAGATAGTATAGATTTTAACAGAGTTCGAAAAACTTTCACCTCTTGTTGGTTGCGTTTTTAGTCGTTTATCATTTATAATCATTTTTGGCCGTGTTTTTTGTTGGGCTTTTATCCTGCTATCGTCATGCTCACAGTCCTGTCAATGTTTTTTTTTTATTTCTAGCATTCAAAATTACCTGTTTACCTCTTTTCAATGCGGTTATTGCCATGTTCACATTCTTGTTTGTAGAAACATTGTTGTGTTTTTTGCTTTTAAATGTTCATCACTTTTTTCTGGTTACCGGCACTGGAGGTAACTCTCACACAGCAGAAATTATTTATCACAGCTAATCCCTCATAACATTTTTGTAGTCTTTGGCCAATTCTTTCTTCAAGAAAGGTTTTTAGCAGTGTTTTGCTCCCTGAATTGAGCACGTGCTCTGATAGGCACCGCTTAAATACGGGTCACCTTCTTTCCTTTGAAATAAAAGTTGTCAGTTCAGCGCTCCGTCCTGTCTACCTTCGTTCTCTTGTGTTGCGTCCTGTTCCGCGCTGTGTTCCCAAATATGGATTTGAACCAACTAGCCCAACAGCAAGTGTTGCAGAGAGACCTGCTGTGCAAGCATCTTCCATAAGTGCTTGAAATGTCGTCCAATCGATGGGGCGTATTCGTGGGACAGACGTGGACGTCGAGAAGCCATTAATGATCACATATGCAGGAATGTGGTCACTTCCGTGTGTTTCTATATCTGCAAACCATTGGACGTTGTTGGCAAGGCATCGAGACACGAAAGCTAAAAGAAGACAGCTGCTGTAAGTTGCCCCTCGAATAAAAGTCAGTGTACCGTCATTAAGACACTGCAGGTCATTTTCTGAGGCGAAGGACACAAACTTTCTTCCCTTGAGGTTCATTCGAACACTTCCGCACATCATGTGGTGAGCGTTAAAGTTTCCTGTGGTAATCCAAGGGCCGGGTGTAATCGCCATCAAGTCGCTCAATCGTGTGGCGTCAAAACGACTTGATGGCGACGTATACGCACCCACAAGTGAAAACGTGAGATTGCGCTTCCTCACTGTCAGGCAAACGTACTGGTTGTCGTTGCTGGGAGTAACTGGATGTATTGCATATGTGAGTTCTCGCCGAATATAAATAATGACCTTGCTGTTTCCCTGGTGCGTTGGAGATGCAAATACCTCGTAGCTTGACAGTCGTAAAATCTTTGGTACATTCGGCTCACAAATAACAAGGATGGGGATGCAATTTGCATGAACACATTGTGACATATATGCCCTGCTTCGCTGGACGTTAAAGACAACGATCAGCAACACTGATACAGAAGAAGACAAATTGATAGCAACTTTTAGTGCTAGAAGAAGGTTGACGCTGCTGTGCCTCTGTGCTTTGTGTGCTGTGTCATCCTGGACTAACCTTCGTGCGCTAACCTTGCCACGCATCATCTTGGTGGAGGTGAATCAAGGTGCCTGTGCTTTATGCTGTCCATTTACGCTGCCAAAAGCTAGATTTGTGCACCGGCCGTCACCTACCTGGCATCACAACGACGTCAACAACAGTCACGATGCTCTCCGAGGCAGCCCCTACCACCGCAGGAACATCGCCTGAGCCAGTAGTACTCACGAAACTTCGCCACTCTACCATCTTTAATGGCGACGACTACCCAGACGTGGACGACTGGCTCGAAGAGTATGAGCGCTGCAGCAGGAACAACCACTGGGATGCAACAATCATGCTCGCTAACATCATATTCTATTTGGCCGGAACAGCCCGAACATGGTTCCAAAATCACGAACAAGAGCTCGTTGCTTGGGACGTCCGCAAGCAAAAGCTTCAGGATCTATTTGGGAAGCCTATTGGCCAGGCTCTGGTTGCGAAAACGGACCTTTCTTCTCGTGTCCAATCCCCCACGGAGTCCTAACTTGCCTATATTCAGGACGTCCTCGCGTTGTGTCGTAAGGTCAACAGCTCCATGCCGGAAATTGACAAGGTAGGGCATATCCTCAAGGGTGTCGAGGATGATGCGTTCAACATCCTGTTCTGCACGGACTGCTCTACTGTCGACTCGGTGCTTCAAGTTTACCGAAGATTCGAGCAGGCTAAACAACGACGCCTGGTACATCGCTTTGAGCGGCTTCTGAACACGGCAGCTACATCAGCCTGCGATGATCTGGCTCCTCTGCAACAGCCTTCTCAGTCCACAACAATGACACGGATCGTCAGGCGAGAACTCGAGGCCTTATCTCCTGCACGACTCCCATCTCCAGTGCCCGACACCGTGGCCATGATACAGGTTGTTTGTCGGCCAGGAACTTGCCAACATCGGCCTTTCCTCCAACCCCGTACCGCCCTCGTCACCATGGCATCCTGTTCCTGCAGTGGCTGGAGCAACCACTAGCCAAGCTCCCGCACGTCGCTATGTTAGTCGCAATCCTGCAGAGTGGCGCACCTCAGATGACAGGCCCATTTCTTTTATTTGCTGTCGAGCCGGCCACACTTCACGTTATTGCCGCAGTCGCACCTTCCCCGCCCCCCGTTCTTATTACAACGCTGACCGTCAGTACTACTGCCCTCGACGCTTCCCTGCCCAACCTGAACAGCTCCGCCCCTTATATGAAGTACCTGGACACTTCCCTCCTCACCCAGATGAACCTCACACCGAAGCCGTCTCAAGTGTCCGTCACTCCAATTCGAAAAGCTGCAATTCGGGACTGGAGCCCACGGGCCTTCCATTGAAAAATAGAGGCGTCCTTGAGTTTTTTTTCCAGATGTTAATGCTGGGAGAGCCATTGTGTCTTCTACTGTAGAGCTGCTAGAAGTGGTGTTAGCGCGTCCAGAACCTGTAGCGCATTCTGTGCTGCTGGTGTGTGCAGACTAGATAGCACAGCGCGGATTGCATTCATCATGGTCTTGAGAATGGCAATTACCTGTAGGTCTTGGCCATGTTCCACATCATGAAGTTTCTCTAGCTCGGCAGTAGGTGCAGGAGATTCGGTTCGCGGCAAATTTCCTGGCCCAGCGGACGTGAAAGGTTTTGGTAGCGGTGGCCAGTTAACGTCTCAGGCACCACCTCAAGATTCACCACCCGTCGAGGAAGCTTTCGCCACCCTTTCTTCCGAGCTTCGAGGAAGATTCACCACCCGTCGAGGATTTAAAACTGCAGGCATAGGAGTACGACAAGACGCGGGAGTGCTCGAGGCCTTGCTATCAAAATTATCTGCTTTTAGATGATCTTAGGTGACGCGAACGACGCCGTCGCACCTTAGCAGCGGCCTCTCTGTGTGTAGATTGATCACGCACCATTTGCTTCAGCACTGCCCATTCTGTCTTTAAGCGGGGCAGTCCATTGAGGAGGTGTCATGAGTGCCATGGCAGTTGGCGCAATTCAGAACAATCGCTCGGCAAATGTCGCCGGTATGCGACTCGGAACGTCTAGGACACACGATGGAATTTTTGCAAACCGCACTTTCAAGCCCGATCTTCATACACGTTCTGCATTGAAGTGCCTTGGGCACGAAAGGCCGGACTGGGTGTCGGAAATGTCCAACCTTCACTTGCGATGGTATGCAGTCTCCCTTGAAAGTGAGCTTGATGCATTTCGATCTGCCGAGGCGCTGCACTTGCAGTATGGAGATGCTATTTGATGCTTGTTTGATTAAGACTGGTAGATCGGTGTCAGCGATGGCCTCGTCAACATTGTATTTACAAACGTCTCTCTATACTGTGGCGGTTACATAACAGTGCACATTACGACCGGTGTGAGTCGATTGATATGTAGAGAACATCTTGCTTGAGGGACCGGCTTATGTTGACGAACTTGCGTGCTATTGATGCTGCAGAAAGCTCTCCCCAGGGCCTCTAACAATGAAAAGTGTTTTGTCACCCTTAGTGTGGTCCAGAAAAGACATACAGTGAACCTCTTATTTGCGTATTTTACTTATACTGGAGATCTGCACAAACTCTAATGGGACTCTGCCTATTAAACGCAAGCATGCATTGCCAGCCCATATGTCGGACTGCGCATTTTATCCTTTTATGACACATCTTCGATCGACGATGTAGTCCATAAAACGTAATAAAGCAAGAGAAGGTGTAAACTTGTGTGCATATAGTTGGTAAGTGAATGTCGGGGAGCGAATGAGCAAACACATTATTAAATTATAGCTAGCCCTAGTGGAGTTTTTTACGGCACTTGGGCTCCGCTCTAAGAGCCAAACGGCTCGCCGCTAGCTCCGACCACATCCGTGGCAGGGAAGAACGAAACACTAAGGCATACAAAATCAGCGGGACAAGCTGCTTTTTGGGAGTGCCCAGGGTTCGTCCCCGGTGTCGTCCACGATGCGGGCCACGATGCGCGCGGAGACAAGACGCGGATAATGAAATGAGGTAGCGCCAAGAGTTATGTGTGAGGTAGCCGCGCAGGGATCACAGTAAGGGCTTCATGTTCTCGCGTGCAGACGAGCTGTGCCTCAATGGCCCTTTTTGAAGCCTTCGGCGGGACCGTTTTTTACTTAGATTTATGGGCGAGTATGCTTGCATCAGGTTGTGAAAGACAGCGTCTGTTTGCTTCTAACTCGCGTCATAAGCGACGGTCCATCAGGGTCACTTGTCACAGCAGTATTTTTCGGCTAGCCTGCCAAAGGACTACCTTTAATTTTTTTCTCACAAGTCCCAAACGCTTTTATTGGCGCAAGGACTGACAATAACCGACAAAAGTGCATCCCCGACCACCCACACTACACCTAACCTGGGTTCGGAGATCCATTCGTTACCGCAGAAAGAGATAAAAACATTGTGTCCTTTATAACAGTTCCTGTATTGTGGTACGTAAGCGATGGAAAAGTCAATAGGTTGTCATCCCCGATAGAAGTATATTCTGCCTACGATGCAGCGCACTACCATTTGTCCATGTACTCCATTTATACCATGTTTTGGAGGTTTAATGACAGTGTGTTTTCATGAAAAGGAATTTAAGAGGGTCTTTATACTTCTGACCGCCTTTCACAATGTTTCAATGACTCGGGTAGCTGGTTAAAGTTTAACTTTTTGTTATCGCATAATGCAACTGTAACACGTCATTAGAATCTTTCAAACGAGACGCAGTCAGGCATATCTCGAATATCCTCAGAAAATACTCATGTCTTTGATGTTGGTTGAGAATGTAGTAGCCAGTTCTGTAGCCTTATCTAGAACCTTTCATGACAGACTTAAATAAAAGGCGGCCGCGAGAGATGGGCAGCCTGCTCTTGCGACTACATTTTCCACCAGCGTCCCTTTCTTGCTAGCGCAAGTCAGCATCCCCCCCAAGATACAAAAATAACGGCTT
>JAJIZL010123376.1:0-27213 GCA_023969395.1 Amblyomma maculatum | reverse complement strand
CTGTAGTATTTTAGAGAAATTCATCCTTGAAATGCCGCGCACACACCTTGTGCTTTTGAGTTAATTCCTGGCCAATCTGCGGAATGTTCTGCTTCCACGGCTCAAAAAGCTTTGAATCAGTTGGCGGCCGATACCAGGGTTTTTTTTTTTTCGTTTTCTTTGCCGTGCCCTGAATTACATCCAACGACGAAACACTTCATCGCCCTACCCTACCATCCGCATATAAAAAAAAAAAAGCAGCGCACAGTGTGCGCTCCTCACCCGTATGTCTTGCTGTGTGACGTTCCGTCGGCGTACGGTGATCTCGCTGCGTAGTTTGTCGTCTGCATGCCCCTGTCGACTCATCTTCAAGGGAATACGCAGACGACAAAAAAACACTGACGGAGCTTTATCGTAAAGTTTTACCTAAAGAAAAGATACAGGTTGGTGATGGCGCGATTAATAATAATAATAATGGTTCATAGGAAGGGAAAGGCGCAGTATCTGTCACACTTGTAGCTGTGGACACCTGAACCTCGCCGTAAGGTAAGGGAGGAAGGCGGGAGTGAAAGTGGATAGAGAGAAAGGAGCCGTAGTGGAGGGCTACGGAGTAATTTCGACCACCTGAGGATCTTTAACGCGTACTGACAAAGGGAAGGGTTGTTCATCGCATACCCAGCCCATAGATGCAAATTCCCTTGTAATCGATGCGTCAGTGTATATTTCGGTCATAACAGGGGTTCGCTCTTGTCTTTCGGGGAATGACAAAATCGCGGTTTATAGGTTTGTGATGGAGGCGTGTGACTACTGGCATCTCCCAAGGGGGAAGAGATGCAAGTAGGGCTGGTGTTTTGTCGTTACGCTGTTCATCTCAGGCCAGCAGGCGACGGCCTTGGACAGTGCTCTCTACACGTATTCGATGACGCGTCTGTGACTTGGTAACGACGGTAGTGAGCGGTGGAAGAGCAGCCAAACGCTCAAGTTCGGCTATAGGAGTGTGCTTAGGTAGACCGGTAATAGTGCGTTGTGTTGCGCGATGAAGGCGTTCGACCTTGGCGAAGTCAGTCTTCGACAGTTGGAGGACGGGTGTGCCATAGAGGATTTTTCCGTCCACCGCTGCTCGGGCCATCGCACAGCAGGCATGTTGCCGCGCACCGCCGTGCCGGTTGGAGAGGCGACGAATAGTGTGTAGCAGTGCTGGCCAAACGTGTTATAGCTGAAGAACCCATTTATGGGGACTGTTGCAGCTTGAGATGGGCCGGCCAAGAATGCGGATTCGCCCATTTGATGAGGTGATGGTGTTGCCTCCGATGTGAAGATGGATCTGCATACTGGAGTTTGTTTTGTTTTCCGTCGATACTAATCAATCCTGTTTTATGTGGTGCGAGTTCGAGGCCAATTTTGGTTAGTGTATCTTCAAGACAAAGAAGGGCCGCCTGAAGTTCAGTCTGCATAGAATATTTGTCTGCGTAATCCGCTGCCTCAATCCAGACAGTAATATCATCGGTATATATAGCGAATCTTGCACTTGTGCTGATTTCCAGATTCTCGGCGACGCGTGTCATGGCCAAGGTGAGCAATATGGGTCCGAGAATGGAGCCCTGAGGTACACCCTATCCAAGAAATAGGTTTTGGGAACCCATCCCGGAGCTTTGCCATGTAGCTGAATGGATCTAGATGTCAAAGAATTGAGGATCGAGATTTTGGCACGAATTCTAGGAAAGCGTTTAGCGAGTTCCTCCAGGATACCCTCATGGCGAACATTGTCAAAGGCTTTGTGTATATCGACAGCCAGGAGATAGTCAGGTAGCGCTTTACGATGAGCTCTATTCAGAACTCTTCGCAAAAGCCAGAGGCAGTCATGCGTTCCGAGGTTAGGGCGGAAGGCGGCTTGAGCTGGATGAAACCCAGGACTGGCGTATTCAATGTAGTGACTAATTCGGGTATGCAGCAGGCGCTCGATGAGTTTACAGAGATGTGAAGTCAGGGCGATAGGACGCAAATTACTCGGAAGTCGAGAGTTTTTGCCAGGTTTAAGGATAGGAGGAATAACAGAATGCTTGAGATTATCCGGTACCGTTCCGGTCTCCCAGTAAGAATTAATGATGTCGAGAAGGGCATCCTGGGCTGCCGAGTCGAGATTGCGAAGCTCCTGCCAACTGATTCGGTCATGCTCGGGTGTGGCGCGAGCCCGGCCTCTTCCGAGGGCTGCTTGCACTTCTCACTTGGAGAATGAGCGATCCAGGTCTGGATCAGGGTTTCTGACTGGAAAAATAAGCTTATCCGGGCATACTAGCTTCATCTGCAAAGTGAGGCTTGGCACTCCACATGCGACCATCTTGGACAAGCACCGGGCCGATCACAACTTTGGCGCAACCTTCGTGGCCTTAATGGCAAGGCACGCGGGGCCCCACCTCTCGCCGATCTCCTTCTCAATGGCAACCCGGCTTATGTAGTTACACGCACCTTTTTGCAAGACGCCGCAAATGATTACGGTGAAGGTAATTGAACTGTATATACCGTTGTCAGGCCGTCACTTCGTGGCTCGGTTCACGGCTTGTTATGCGGCTATTAAGAACGAAAAATATCACATAATGCAACCTAAAGGGGAACACACCCCAGGCGAGATCTTAGTAGCTTAACGTTGCGATTAAAAAAAAAAAGTTGCGTTTGCAAAATTCGAACAGGTGTTTCATTTGCTCGATGCTCAGGTTAGGGTTAATACATTGCGCCACTGAAGCAGCGAGTACAGCTTGCTTTAAATGCGCTTTTAATCATTTTTACAATATGGCCGCTGTCTGTCACCAGGTGACGCTGATCAGAGGAACCTACGCGAGGGCTCCCTGCACAGAGGTAGTTAGAAGTGAACCAGAAGGAAGCGTAATAACGGAGACTGAGTCCCAAAAAATGGCAAGGAGGAGTACGAGAAAGAAAATTACGAAAAAGAGATGTAACTCTAGTATCAGCTACATAAACATGCAAGGAGGTAGAAAAAGAGCGAAGTGACTAGAGATAGAACAGCAGTTGAAGGATGACAAAATAGGTGTGTACGTTCTATGCGAGACTCATCTCAGAGATCTAGAAGATCCGCCGTTTATAGGAGGCTACGTCTGGGTAGGGTGCAACAGAACGAGAACGGAAAAAAAGGGTGGAGGTGGAGGTATTTGATACACCGGGGAACAAATTGGCAAAGGAAAACATCATAGTGTAAGGAACATATCTGGGTATCAGGAACAATTGCCGGCATAAGGACATGGCTAGGGGTAGTTAATTTAGGAATAGGAGACCAACGCAGGCAAGAAAACAAGGATCTTGTTGAATGTCTCAGTGACGATATAAGCCAGTTTGGAGACGGGGCCGATATTATTCTGCTGGGGGACATGAACGGCCACGTCGACGATCTGGATAGATACACGGATTGTAACGGGAAGCTAATGCTAGATTTCTGTGAGCGACACGATCTGGTTATAGTAAATAGAGAAACAAAATGCGAAGGACAAATCACATGAAAATTCCACAACACGCAGACGGCAATTGACTACTTTCCAATGTCGCATGGAATTTATAGTAAGGTCACAAAAATGGAAATAGAAAAAGAAGGGGAGTGTAGTCTGGGAAGTGATCATAAACGTATTAGTCTACAGATGGGGCCCTTGATGAAAAGAGGAAAGGAACTTAGACAAAAAGTAAACGCAAAATTAAACGACGATCAAATAGCGCAAATAGCAGCAGACATAGAGGAAGCAATAGAGAAAAGCCCCATGGAAGACGGGGATTATGAATAGGTAGAACTACTCATAAGGAGGAAAGCTAAAGAGGTTAAAGTCGCTAGCCGCTGGAATGGAAAGAGGAAGCCACGGAGCTGGTGGAATAAGGAAATCAAGGAAGCCATTGACAAACGACGGGCTGCTTCAAGGGAACCCCGAGAGGCAAAGAAAGCACAGGTATGTCGGGAGAAAATCGACCAAAAATGGAATCATATCGACAAAAGAAACTTGATGTACAGGCTATCGTCCAAAGTAAATAAAGCAGTCTACCGATCGCTGGATGGCTGACATACACGATGCCTCTAGAGGCGGAGCAAGAAAATTCTGGAACCATATAAGCTGGCTAGGGAAGAAGAATCAAAGAAAGCAGGATCGGATTCAAGATAACGAGGGAAATTGTTTAAAGGGAGATAACGCAGTGAGCTACATTACATGAGTTATAGCCGAGTCATTTAGGAGCGACGACAGCGTAATCTTCGCAAATCAGGAAGCAACACAAGATAGCAGAATACAAAGCAGCTTAGAACTGACCAATCAAAGTTGGACAATGGCAGAAAAACGTATTCCTAAAAACACATCTACAGGAATAGATGGAATTCCGATCAAGCTGATTAATGAACTTGGTCCAAGGAGTAAGGAAACGTTGTTAAAAGCTTTGGAAACAGTCATAACGAATAAGCAAATTCCGGACAGCTGGCGGCAGAGTAAAATGAATTTGATTTATAAAGAGAAAGGAGAAAGGATGCACATAAAATCCTACAGGCCGATTACCATAACATCTGTAATGTACAGGTTAGCCATGCAGGCGGTGAAATTAAAGGTGTAAGCATGGGTTGAAACTAACAAGATACTCGGAGAACTTCAGAACGGCTTTAGAAATGGTAGGCGCTTAGATGATAGCCTGTTCGTGCTTACCCAATGCATCGAATTATCTAGAGTGGAAAATAGACCTTTGTATTTGGCCTTCCTGGACATACACGGGGCGTACAACAACGTAAGCAGGGAGCTCCTGTGGAACATATTAAAAGAAGAAGGTATCGGTTTTGAGATAACAGAGTTCCTGCAGGAAATATACCGGGATAACAAAGTACAAATTACGTGGGAAGGGATAAGAAGTACGGAGGATGTCAAAGTATGCAAAGGATTAAGACAAGGCTGTCCTCTATCACCGGTGCTGTTCATGCTTTATATGATAAACCTGGAACGGAGGATACAAGACAGTAACCTAGGTTTTAACCTGTCATACAGATTAGGTGGAAAGGCGGTAGAGCAGCGCCTCCCCGGTTTGATGTATGCAGACGATATTGTGCTGCTAGCTGAGAGCCTGGAAGAATTGCAAACTCTAGTTAAGTATTGCCGAGACGAAGGGGACGCTCTAGGCTTCAGTTTCAGCGCAGTTAAGTCGGGTCTGATGATTTTAAACGGCTCAACTGATCTGGGGCTTAAAATGCAAAGCCATGAAATACCCACAGTAGCAGAATATAAATATCTCGGGGTATGGGTAAACGAGGTATTTGGCATACATTGGAAAGCATGAGCAATCACTCAAGGCCAAAGGGCGAAGAAATACCGGGATAATGAAGCATAGGGCTGTGTGGGGTTACAACAGGTACGAGGTTTTGAGGGGTAGTTGGAAAGGAATTTTGGTGCCCGGGCTTACTTTCGGAAATGCGGTTTTGTGCTAAAATCAGAGGTAAAGTCGACATTAGAAATTAATCAGAGAGCCGTCGGACGATTAGCACTAGTGGCCCACGGCAAAACCACAAATGAGGCGGTACCTAACAGGCACAAAAAAGAAAGAAAGAAAACCACATGGATGACACGCAGTATAATTCGAATGAGGCGAAGGGTAAAACGGCACAAGAAAAAACGCGCAGATCCTGATGTGCTAAAGGAATTACTGGACAATCTAGCACGTGCCTTACGTGATTCAAAAGATTATTTTTTCAACACATCTCTTCAAAACTTTACAAAAACCGAGCCAAGTAAGTTTCGGAATTACATTAGTGAAAAAAGAAAGCAGTCACCAAATTTTGGCGGACAACACTACGTTATGTGATCCAAAGGCTATTACTAAACATTTTAATAGTTATTTTCAAAGTGTATTTCTGCCCCGAGCACAGGTACCGACAATAGCCGAGTGTAATACCTCGCCGAAATGAATTTTATTACCTATCCTGGTGTCCTTTCAATGTTGCTGAACTTGAAAACTAAAACGTCATGTGGCCCTGACGATATTCCAAACGCATTTCTGCGACGCTATGCCGAAACTCTGGCTCAATTCCTCGTAATAAATTTTCGCGCTTCTATGTCATTAGGTAAAATACCCAATGACTGGAAGACAGCTCGAATTATTCCCGTTTTTAAAAAGGAGACCGTCTTCTCTTGCAGAACTACCGTCCCATATCATTGACGTCCTCATGCCGTAAACTATTAGAACATATAGTGGCACATTGTATGAACGAATATTTAGAAAAACATCGCGCGCTAACTAGCTTCCAGCACGGGTTCAGAAAAGGACTCTCGACGGTAACACAGCTAATTACAGTAATAAATTCATTTGCTTCCTGTATAGACAATAAAGGCCAAATCGATGCAATATTTTTGAATTTTATCAAGGCATTTGACAATGTTCCTCATGATAAACTAATTTTTAAAATGAAAGAAATTGGCATTCTTGATATTTTAGTAACATGGATTAATGCATACTTAAAAGACCGCAAACAGTTTGCTGAAGTGGGGGGACAACGTTCGGGCTCTCTCCCAGTTTCATCCGGTGTTCCCCAAGGAAGCGTTTTGGGCCCTCTGCTTTTCCTTTTGTATGTCAATGATATTGTTGAAGTTGTTAACCCACCAGTGCAAATTTGATTGTTTGCTGACGATTGTATTCTATACAGAGAAGTTACAAATAGGGAAGATCAATGTGACCTGGACAGTGCCTTGAACAACGTTTTCGAATGATGCGACCGATGGGGCATGATTCTGAATGGTGATAAAAGTGTTTATATGCCGATAACCCGAAAAACGATACGTCATAGCTACACATATAAATTAGGCTCTCTCCCTCTTCAACAAGTATTCAACTACAAATACCTAGGAGTAACCATAAGTAGCAATCTATTGTGGAACTTGCACATAAACAATATTTGCTCTGGTGCATTTACAAAATTGTGCTGCTTAAGACAAACTAGAAAATGCTCCTTCTAACATTAAGCTACTTTGTTATTCTTCATTAATTAGACCTAAACTCGAATATGCATGCGTAGTGTGGGACCCGTATACTAAATCTAACGTAAAAAATCTGGAAAGAATGCAGAGAAGAGCTGTCAGGTTTATTTTTAATAAATATGCAAGATCTGACTCCCCAACCACTTTAATGGAGACAAATAAAATTGAACTACTTGAACATCGAAGAAGAAATCTTAGATTGGAATTTATTTATCAGTTATTACATAACAAACTCCATTTGGATCCTTCATCATACTTAACGCCGACACCAACCAGACAAATTCGTCAACACAATCCCAGTTCCCTAACCCCTATATTCGCTAGAACAGACACTTACAAATTTTCGTTCTTTCCACGCACAGTAACAGATTGGAATCAGCTAGTTAATCCATTGTCCCATGAGTTTTAACCAATTGTTGCTATACTGTGTTGTCTTTTTTGAAGTGTTGCGTTTTCTTTTTTGCCTCGATTGACTCGTTCACCCACCCTGCTTGGACTCAGTGTCTGCAGTATTTTGTAAATAAAAAAAAAACAATATGGGCTGGGCATCTTTCGAAGTATGGGAAGCTTAGAGTAAAATATTATATAAGGAACGCCTGAGGAAATTGGACAGGAACAGTTGGGCTGCTGACGTATTTAAATATCTATACGGAAACAGCGTTGGTGCACAACGGAAGAAAAGAACTAGGAAATTAACCAATAAGTATGCTGGTCACAAGGACGAAGAAATAAAGAGCGTTAACCAACAGGTGAAAAACACAGAAGGAAAAAATTGGATAAGTTCGATTGAAAAGAAACAGAGTGTGGAATTATACCAAAAGTGGAAAAGGCAGATCAGGAAGGAAGCTTTCTTTGATAACTCAAGAGGCAGTGTCCTACTTTTTGAAGCTAGATCAGGGTGCCTTAAAACACGCAGCTACAAAAAGAAATTTAACAATGAAGATGACGCATATGCTGTATGTGGTAACCCCAATAAAACAATTGACCATGTTATACTCGAATGTAATGGTATCCATCCGGAAGTCGATGCAGGCGCAGTCACTCTTCCTGAAGCTCTGGGGTTTACAGATACCAGTGGCCGGGTGGCGTATTGCCATACCATATCCCGTAGGCGTACTGGAGCAGACGACGCTTTCAGCGAGTTAAACGGCGATTGCTGCTGAAAGATCTCTCTAAACGCAACCCATAAGTAACATAGACTCACTGTAAACAGCGATTGTTGCTGAAAGATGTCTCTGAACGCTACCTAAAGTTAACATACACTCACTGAGGCAGGAAATGATTGTGGGGAAGGTAATTGCTGAGTGTAACTGTTGTCATACCGATTCTCACTTAAAGGTGTCAGTAAACGCAACCTAAAGGTAACATACACTCACTGAAGGCTGGATATAATTACAGTGAAGGCAATTGCAAAACGAAATATTCATAAAAAAAAACATGACACAGGAGTCGAACGCATGTTGAAGTGGCATTAGTGAAGTGATGCGTGGTGTTAATCCATTGCGCCACCGTAATTTTTTTTCTGTTTTTTTTTCTTTATTGCATGGAAAAACTTCCGTAAAAAGGAACAACAACACTTACTTAAACATGTCCATGCCTAAAGTTACCGGGCTGCTTAATACGAGCCCGTCATATCCTCAACCCGACAATGCACAATCATCAGAACATCAAAAGTCTGGGAGACATACACATGCGTCTAGATACGGCATTCAGTTTGGAGGTTCTTCACTTGCAGCATATACACTTCTCACCAAAGCACACTGCTCCCGAAACACGGATTTCGACGATCTTGGTGGCTCTGCATACCTGTCGATCATGCGGCTTTTCCAAAGGCTGAACAGTCCCATCAACACAAATAGATCGTAAGGCACGACAGAGTTTTTGTCAGAAGGCCAAAATCTAATTGTATAAGGCGTAATTTCAATGTCCTTTTTAAGAGTTCTTTGTAGTATGTCCCAAAAGAACATAGCATCACGGCACAGAATAAAGCAATGATCAATTGTCTCAGGCACGTTACAGAGACGACAATTTACCGACCAGGGCACAAACATCTCCTTATTGTGAAGAAATGTCTTGACAGGCAACGTCGCTGTATGTAATTTGAAAAAGAACATTTTTGCAGCTGCCTGAATGCACATTTGCCTAACACGCTTTAGAACAGTGGTGTCCAAAAACCCCAGATAAGGCTGCCGATACAACGGTGTAGGGAACAAAGACTCAGTGAGAGCCTGGGTCATCTGCTTTCTCGAGAGGCTATACAGGTAATCTACAGAGAAGCGCACAGTGAAAAAATTGAAAGTGTCAGCAATCTCCTTAAGGAATCCCCATAAACGCCCCTCACGAGCCTGCCCAGTTGGTGCGAATAAATAAGGCAAATGTGGACTAAGGCGCCTAATGAGCACAGTTACAAGAAACGGATGGTTTGCCGATTTGAAAAAGAAAAAACGGGAGACAAGTTGTTGCACAAACAAGTGAACAAGGCCCACTCCACCAGACTCTAAGGGAAGAAACAAGTTGTCACGCCGCATGGGCTCATATTGAGAGCGCCACACAAATGTTGCAAATATTCTGTGTATAACTTGTACTTTGCTCCTCGCACAATGCAGGACTTGAAGGACATACGCAAGCTTTGCAAACAAAAATATGTTACAGATCTGTGCCCTAGCAAACACTGAGAGTTCCCTGCCCATCCAAGCCTGCGTTTGTCGCCGCATAGGTACGATTTGTGAATCCCAGTAGGCTGCGCTGTTACGAACTTGGTGCAGCGGAACCCCTAGGTACTGAAGAGGACTACAGTCCCAGCATATGCCTCCAAACTGGCTTGGTCTAGTGTCCAAGTGTCCCAACCAAAAACCTTTGGATTTATCTAAATTAAGGGCCGCGCCTGATACATCGCAGAACTGTTCAGTCAAGTGTAAAGCCTCAAGTACACTCTTTTTGTCAGAACAAAAGAGGGCGATATCGTCCGCGTAAGCTAAAATCTTAACTTCACATTGAGCCAGAGAGAAACCACGGATGGCTGCACTGTTAATTATACTGAGACAGAGGGGTTTCAGATATAAGCCAAACAATAGTGGAGACAGTGGACATCCTTGACGAACAGATGATTCCAGTGGTATTGGTTTCGTTAGCTCCTGATTAACAATTAGTCTTGTATGCGAGTTCATATAGCACAGCCTTATGCCTTTGAGCAAAACGTCACTAATGTTTGCATTCTCCAAGACTGCGAACAAGAAATTGTGCCGAACTTTATCAAACGCCTTCGCCAGGTCAATTTGAATCAGAGCTACTTGGCCTGTCTCATCTGATACTGTCTACTGAACGTGCAATATGGATGTGTGTTTGAATACTGCGCCCTCTGATACCACATACCTGATGCGAACCTATCAAGTCCATGATAACCAGCTGCAAACGAGAACAAAGGACCTTGGCAAAAATTTTGTAATCAACATTACAGAGGGAAATTGGACGATATCCTTCAACAGTTTTCAACCGATTAGTATCTTTGCTTTTGGGTATTAATATTGTGTGGCCTGAATAGAAAGTGGGAGGCAGGAAACCCACATCATAAGATGCTTGGAATACTTCCATCAAAACAGGCGTTAGGCAAGGCGAAAATGTTTTATAAAATTCGCTAGTAATACCATCTGGGCCAGGAGATTTCTGGTTCTGAAGGTCTGAAATGGCTGATTTAATTTCTTCCAAAGTGATGGGTCCCTCTACTACAGCACATTTCTCATCGTCTAGTCTAGGAAAGTTCTCAAGTAAGGAATTATAATCGAAACCCTGATTTGGATCTTTACAACTGCCGAACAGCTTTCGATAATAATCATAGAAAGCAGCAAGACTACTAGGAGCATCACTATATGTGCAACCACCATACTGAATTTCCAATATTTCTTTCGTAAGAGCATTCTCTCTTTCATCACTGAGGGCCCGACGTGAAGGTTGCTCGTCAAGAAACCTTCGAGGCCTAGATCTTATTAGGGCCCCCTTGTATCTTTCCGTCGCAATTTGTTGAAGCTCTGCCTTTACGTTATTAATTTCTTCAACATAGGCACCCGGGCTAACCCTCTCTAGCTCATGTAGCTCAGTTACAGTGCGCCCAAGCTCACGAAGGTGGTGTCTCTTTAGGAACGCGATTCTTGCAGAGGCTTCAATTGCTAAGTTTTTGGTTTCCTGTTTGGACAAGTCCCATTTTTGAAAAACTGGCAGATCATGGCGTGACCATATGTCTTTCAAACAAGTAGGTACAGCACGCTTAAAGATTTCATCTGAGAGCAGACAATTATTCATTTTCCCCAGTTCCCACCGAGGGTGACGTATCTGCCGACTGTACCTCCCTACCTGAAGAGACACCATACAATGGTCACTGAAGAAGATGGGCCGCACCCAGTAACCAAACAAATTTGCTAACATGTCTGCAGAAACAAATTCTGTCAAGACGGGCATTAGAGGAGAACTGAAAATGAGTGAAATGAATACTGTCGCCTTTTTCCTGCCCCATATCCACAAGGTTATATTCACAAGCCAAATCGTTAAGTAATGCAGCACTAGGATCATATCTCTTACATAATGCTGATCGGTCCTCATCCCTACAAACACAATTAAAATCTCCCAACAACATAATTTTGCGATCTGTGCACAAATGATTACCTAATGAAAGAAAAAAATGCCTTCTGTCTCGCTGTTTTACAGGGGCGTAAACAAAAATAATTCGCCACTGCACACCTGATATTGTGAGGTCACAGCATATAAGTCGTCCCTCGCCATCTATGCAATAAGACATGGCTGTCATCTCTAGTGTTTTGGCCAGGAATAGCATACACCCTCCGGACAAGCCTCTAGCGTGGCTAACAATAATGTTATATTCCGGCAAAAACGGCTCAAGAGCAGCTTCCGTCTCTTCTACGGAGGCCAACTTTGTTTCCTGAATTGCTGCTACAGACACACTCAATTTCTTTAACAGATGTCTTAACTGCTGCTGTCTCCGACGATTACGCATACCCCTGACGTTAAGGGTAGCGACTTGATATGCTGCGACTCTAGCCGTTTTTGGTGCTAGTCCTTTTAAACATCATCCCCTGGAATGGGATGGCCCGCCTGCAAATTGGCGGCCTTTCGGGCAGACATCGCCCTCCTCTTTAAAGTCACCCTTCCTGTGGCCTCTACACAGTGTGCCTTCTGGCCAGCACCATCCATACACACCTCATCATCTGCGGGACGCTTCAAAGGCACTGTGTTGTCCATGTCCTCCTCTGAGACACTCAAGGCTTCGGCCCACGAACCTGATTGGAGCACATCGCTGGCTGCCACACTGACAGCCGACAGAGAACCGGACGCACCAGAGATCGGCGCCACAGACGGCTCACTGTTACCCTCCAACGACGAAGGAGGATAGGCGAGCATCCACTGGCAGTATCTTCCCCATTGATTCCACAGGAGGCATATCCAGACGACCTTCAATGACAGGTGGTTCTTGGGCAGCAAGCGCAGCACTCTGAGTGGCACTCACAGGTGGGCCCGGGTCCGGCGGTTTTGGCTCTGGAGACGCTGGTTCTTGATGGCCAGTCACTGCAGATTCTTCTTAGTTGGTGTGAAGTGCAGACGGCTTCTGGTTCCCATCAATTTGAGGTTCACGACCTAACTCACCAGTTACATCAACAACCTCTGACACATCCATGATATGTTCGGACGCCACGTCATCTTCTCGTGACCACTGGCCTTGACGCAGTCTATCGGCATAACTTAATACACAGTTCTCCACAGTATGGCCAAATCGCCGGCACTGGGTGCATCGAGGCGTTCGGCACTGACACCGTACATGACCTACCCGGCTGCATCGAAGACACAGTGGAGGCCTCCCTGAGATAAGCACTAATGCCTGCACCCCATAAACATTAAGAGTGTGAGGAATTGTACTTGCTGACACTCCGTCCTTGAGCGTGAGGGAGATTTCACGGTTCGCCGTTTCCATGTGCTCCATCCCTGGGCACCGCCACTTTTCACGCTCCACAGATTGAATCGTTCCATAACGCTCGAAAGCTTCCACAATCCTCCGGTGCTCCATATAGCGTGGAAGCCAAAGCAGCTTAACCTTGACATTCTTTGTATCTGGGTTGAACACCATGCACCGAAGTCCTTTCACAGGGAACTCTGCTTTGTTAATTAGCTTCTGCTTTGAAGAACTACTCTCGCAGGTAACCATCCACACGTGGCTCATTTGGTACTGACCAATGCACAAAATTTCCCGAAGGTCCAAAATCTGTGCAAGTGCGTCTCGAAAGTCAGGTGCTCGGTACGGGCGACCCTTGAGGTCGGCATGCAGGAAAACGGTATTAAGGACAACATTACCGGTGGGCAGGCGTGGAAGGACAACTTTGTACGTTTCGGTAGTGTCCTGAAGAGTCGAAAGACCTCGGCCAACGGCCGATGCGCTGTTTCCAGCAAGCAACATTTTCAGGCTCAGCCGCCCAGAACGCCCTTCTTCCTCCTCTGTATTGCATGAATTGGCACAATTACATCACTAAAAGATCGTGGTTGCCATGCCCCTTGGCTGACAAACCGTGTCTAATGGACTTTCATTACCACAAGATCGCCCATCAGACTCAGGACCTCCTCCGCAGCGTCTTGCTGCTTCAAAATTTCTTTTAGTTTATGCACTTTTTCAACAAAATAATCACATACAGAACGTGCATCGACATCACAGTCTCTATAAGCCATCCTACTCCTCCAAATACTGTGAAGGTCCAATAGCATGATGAGGTCATACTGAAAATCATCATTAATAGTTGTCAAGTACCGAATTCCACGTGGCGTCAATGGCAGGTCTTTTTTAAGTGTCTTTTGTAACACATCCCAGTAAAACACCGCATCCCAACAATCCAGGAATACGCGCTCAACTGTTTCAGGTTTCCTACATATAGACAGTTTCAGCCCCAAGGTACAAAAAGGCCCTTTTCTTCCATCCATGTTTTGACTCGGAGGGTTCCTGTATGCAATTTAAAAAAGAATGTTTTTACGCCCGGTGCAACACTCATGTTTTCAACTCGTTTGAGCACATCTTCATGTTTTCAACTCGTTTGAGCACATCTTCCCCTGGGCCTTCACAGTATAAGGTTCTGTACAATGGAGCTGGGAACAATTGTGAAATAAGATCCTTGTACAGTCGCTTAGGTGGTACCGTCGCTAACTACTCTACAGAGTACCTCACGCGCAAAAACTTGAACGACCACACCACTTCTCGCAGGAAGCGTGACACAGTGTAGCCCCGAGCAGAGCATGAAGAGACTATAAACTCTGGAATTGCACTGGATAGCATGATTTGCATAAAGGTTCTCAGGAATGCATCTCTTTGGTCACGTAGGAAACAAAACCTTAAAACCATCTGCCGCACATATAGATGCATTAAAGACAACCCTCCGTTTTTAACTCGCCGAAGGAGATTATCTCTGCTAATTCGTTCCCAGTTGGACGACCAAATGAAGACCGCAAATACACGATGGAACCTTTGTATACAGGAACATTGGGCTTTAAATGTGTTCATATTCGTTTAGACAATATATCAACTATTTGTCGCCTGGTGGCGCTGCTCAGAGGAATCACCAGAGCGTCGTCTGCTCGAGTGCTCCAACGGGATTTGGTTTGCTAATACGCGGCCGGGTGAACAAACCGGTGGTGGAAGCTAGCAAAAACCGACTGGACTATTGGGGGCCTAAAACCAGAAAAGTGACATAATGTTAATAATGTAGGACCAAAATTTCAATAAATTGAATGATGGTATAGTTAACCAAAACAATAATTGAGATATAGGGAGAAAAATGAGCATGATAGCTACTCCACGCCGTTCCAAAGGGGAAGCTCCTATATTCCATCCATCCATACCGTTGAGAGAATGGAATCTTGCTCACTGGCGTTCTATAATTCGCAGTATCTGTCGCTCGCGGAATCCTGCTATCATTCTCGCTGTAGACAAGGGTAAGAATTATGATCAGCGTTTCACGCTCCGGGGCGTCGCGCAGTTCGAAAGCGCTCACCTGGGGACAAAAGGGACGGAACTTCGATTCCCGGTGGAGACAAAATTTATCTCGCTATATCCCGCGGAAACTCGCGAAGAAGTGTGATACTTCTCGCGAACGGACGACAGTCATCATCATCATCAGCCTGATTATACCCACTGCAGGGCGAAGGCCTCTCCCATATTTCTCCACTTAACCCGGTTCTGTGCTAGCTGCATCCATTTGACCCCTGCGAACTTCTTAATCTCATCCGCCCACCTAACTTTCTGCCGCCCCCTGCTACGCTTTCCTTCCCTTGGAATCCAATTTGTTACCCTCAGCGACCATCGGTTATCCTCTCTTCGCACTACATGTCCTGCCCATGTCCATTTCTTCCTCTTAATTTCTACTAGAATGTCGGTAACTTGAGTTATTTCTCTGACCCACTCTGCACGCTTTTTATCTCTTAATGTTACCCCTACCATTTTTCGTTCCATAGCCCTCTGGGTTGTCCTCAACTTAAGTAGAACTCTCTTGGTTAGCCTCCACGTTTCAGCCCCATAGGTGAGTACAGGCAAGATGCAACTGTTGTATACTTTCCTCTTGAGCGATACCGGTAAGCTGCTAGTCATAATCTGCGAGTGCTTGCCAAATGCACTCCATCCCAATCTTATTCTTCTTGTTATTTCCTTTTCATGGTCCGGATCTGCGGTTACTACCTGTCCTAAGTAGACATATTCGCCTACTACTTCCAGTATTTCGCTACCTAATGTAAACTGCTGTTTCTTCCCGAGGCTGTTGAACATTACCTTAGTCTTCTGCATATTGATTTTCAAGCCTACCTTTCTACTTTTCCTGTCTAGGTCATCAATCATTATTTGCAGTTCATCCCCCGAGTTGCTTAGCAAGGCACTGTCATCAGAAAATCGCAGATTACTGAGATATTCTCCATCTACCCTTATCCCTAACTGCTCCCATTCTAAGTCTCTGAATACTTCCTCTAAACAAGCTGTGAATAGTACTGGGGAGATTGTGTCTCCTTGCCTAACACCTTTCTTTATGGGAATTTTGTTACTTTCTTTATGCAGAACTATGGTTGCTGTGCAGCCACTATATATATCTTTCAGCACTTTCACGTACTGCTCGTCTACCCCCTGATTTCGCAATGCCTGCATCACCGCCGAGGTTTCAACTGAGACAAATGCTTTTTCGTAATCAATGAATGCTATGTATAAGGGCTGGTTATATTCCGAGCATTTTTCTATCACCTGATTGATGGTATGGATATGATCGATAGTAGAGTACCGTTTCCGAAACCCTGCTTGATCCTTTGTTAGATTGAAGTCTAAGGTTGTCCTGATTCTATTAACAATTACCTTAGTAAATACATTATACGTAACAGACAGTAAGCTGATTGGACTGTAATTTTTAAGGTCCTTAGAGTCCCTTTTCTTACGAATGAGGATAATGTTTGCATTCTTCCATGGTTCCGGTACCGTTGATGACACCAGGCACTGCGTATACAAGGTGGCCAGTATTTCTAACACGATATCCCCTCCGTCCTTCAGCAAATCCGTAGTTATCTGATCCTCTCCAGCTGATTTCCCCCTTTTCATAGTTTCTGGTGGAACGTCTGGTGGAACGTCACTGGTGGAACGTCTGAATGTTTTTCCCTACCGCCAATCTCATTACAGTCCTGACTACTTTGGCTACTGTAGAGATCTGTATATAACTCCTCGGCTACTTTGACTATCTTTTCCATATTAGTGATGACGTTGCCCACCTTGTCCCTTATCGCATACATCTGGTTTTTGCCTATGCCTAATTTCTTCTTTACCGCTTTAAGGCTTCCCCCGTTCTTTACAGCATGCTCAATTTTCTCCATGTTCTCCATGTTTTCTCCTTATGTCGGCCACCTTGCGCTTATTGATTAGTTTTGATATCTCGGCCAATTCGATCTGGTGATGATGATGATGATGATGATGATGATGAAACCGAGGGCTAGCGAACGCTAGGGAGCTATGGTTACGCTTGGAAATTGGCGGTGGCTTAACTCAGCTAGGCCAGGATATACGTAGCGAAAGCATGTGTCTGGCGGTGGGCTGCCTACTCCTCTCCAATCCAATCTAATCCCATCCAATTCAGTGTAATCCAATTCAATCCAGTCTAATATAATCCAATCCAAACTAATACAGTGTAATCGTATCCAGTCTAATCAAGTCAAATACAATCAAATCCAATCCTGTTCAATTCCATCCCAACAAATTCAATCCAAACCAGTCCAATCCAATGTAATGTAGTTCAACCCAATCGTGTCCAATACTGAGTATACGCTCGCCCGAAAAGCGCCGCTGACTAGCCTATCATCATCACTATTATTATCCTCACGCTAGGGAAGGAGAATAAGACGCGCTATTCACGATTCCTTCCTCTTAGCTGTGTTTAATCAACACCACCTAGAGTAGTAGTCTAGATGACGTTGGTTTAATAGTCGAATAAGTGCCCATTTGCCTAATTTGTTTGCGGCCACTCGTCATAGGAGTGAGGGTCCTTTGCGGGGTTTTTGAAGGAAGTTGCCGAAACATTCCATTTCCTCACTGTGCGGTTTCCCTTGGAATACCTATACAGTCTTTCGAGAAGACAGATGACCAATGTTCTTATTGAGACATCTTTACCTGTACCGATCTATTGGCAGCCTTACCTCCCCTTTCTAGACAATAGTGTATTAAAGCGAGTTCAACGAATGTATGTACAATCAGACGCAAAGACTTTCTTTTTTAAACGTCAACATCAACCTTACCTGTCAAAACGTGGCTTTGTGCAAAAGGGAAATTTGTGCCATGGTGAGTGGACTGTTACCTATGTCAGCAGCCAGAAACTATAGATTATTGTTTTGTGTATTGCAGTGATGCAGTGTTTTTTTAGGGCATTGTTCAACAGACTCTCAAAAAGGATATTGGTATTACCTCCTATCCTATAAGATTTTCCAGTCGGAAAAACTACAGAAAATTTTCTGATGTTACGACAGAATTTCTGTGCGGTTTTTGACGGGAAACCTGTTGTGACAACTGAACATTCTGTAGTAACATCACAAATTTTATGTAGTTACAACAGAAAAGTGCAACAGAACTACAGACTACAGAAATATACTACAGAAAACTACAGAACTGCAAAAACGTACTACAAAACTGCAGAAAAATCTGATTGTTACGACAGAGCTACAGGATATTTTGTTGTATTTTTGACACAGTTCTGTAGAGTTTTTCGACTGGGTTCTGCCTACAATGGAGGCTTCTGAGGCGCCATGTAACCTTTTTGTGCTCATGGGACTTTTTAGCCTGGGGAAGAGTCGCATGACAGATCGCCACACAGAGCCACCACGTTCATCGAAGTCTCTGTTCAGAGAACAATGTGCTATGGCGCTGGGGGTATATGCTGCGTAGGATCGGCCTGGCTATCTTCACTTGATGCATGTATATGTCTCCCGAAATTTTGATGTGTGGTCAAAGTGAGAGCTCGATGCTGGTGCAACTGTGTATTGACCGTTTGCGGAATGCGACCTGGTTAAATTACTCGAAGTACTTCCATGCAATAAAGAAAAAAAAATCCCGGACAGAGCTCATTTGGTTAAGGCGCTCGGCTGCGGATCCGAAGAATGTAGGTTCGATTCCAGGTGGAGAGAGACAAACATTTATTCAGAGCAGGCGCGAAAATATTCAAGGGCATTTTGGCTCACTAAAGGGCCTTAAGGCGAAAACCTTTCCCGCCGCGCTGCTTAGGCATTGACTGCGCGCGCGCGAGAGAGAGAGAGAGAAAGCACTTTATTTGCACCCGTCAAAAAGTATGGGTGATCAGGTGAGACGCAGCTCCCCGTTTCACCGTCTATCTCCGCCCTAGACGTCAGCCGGAATCGGCTTCCGGCGGCCGTTTGGGCTTGAGTTTAATATCAGTTACGGGTTCCAATTGACTGCGACATCATTTGTGATTGACTAGTGACATACTACGCGTTTTCTTTGCTGTCAACCAATTTTAAACATCGCTGATCCCTTCTGTACTGCGTCCATATCTATATTAAGGCGAAAGCCTTCAATGGCTCATGCTGTCGTGGACAAAGTGTGTCCCGCTTTTGAGGCGTTCTGATTGGCCTAGGCGAGATTCGTCCCTGCCATCTGCAATCCCACACTTGAACGCGCGCTGCCCTCAGCCGCCTTCGAACCACCGGCCGGGGAACCACTCTTCCAGTGGATCCCCGGGCATTGCGGCATAGAGGGCAACGAACATGCCGACGAACTCGCGACCGCAGCACATGAACTCCCTCCTAGCGACGAGGAACTCGCTTTGGAGGACGTGCGTGCGGTAATCGACGACCACCTCCGGACGCAGCACCACGACCCACGCATCGCAAGAGGTGAGCGCAGTCACAATGTCAGTGGCCGCTCGCTAACTCGGCTGCACCGCGCAATGATCCTCCACGCACGCATTGGATGTGTGTGGCCTGGAAAACGAGGGATGCGCCACAGACTTCCCACCAGTGACGTGTGTGACGGCTGTGGCGCGGTAGAAACTCTCGAACATCTTCTACTGCACTGTGCCGCGCTAGCCGAACCACGTCATGAGTTGCTGGCGGCTTACAGAGCGCGGGGGTAATCCCGGACAGCGTAGCTGTGCTCCTGTGGCCGCCGGGAAGTGCGCGCGTCCGCGAGCGAACACCTTTTTTTAGCTTGTCGAGCGTGGTCGTCGCTAGCTTACGCTGGTGAATGAGAAAGCCCAGTACTCTAACTTCCTCTCTCTCGGGTATTGGTTCTGATCCAAGTCGCAATTCTATCTTGTCTGTGCATTTTTTGGAGGGACGAATATGGACGAATTCGGATTTTTTTGGTGAACACTGAAGGCCGCATATTTCCGCGTACTCATTCACAGCGGTGGCTGCCTCGTGCAAGCTGGCCTCCATTTCTCCGAGAGAGCCCCGCGTGGCCCATATGGAGATGTCGTCCGCGTACAGCGCGTACTGCACAGCCGAGACTTTCTCCAGGTGGACCGGGAGATTTTTCATTGCCATGTTGAAAAGCAGCGGGGATAGCACCGCTCCCTGTAGTGTACCCCTCGTGCCTAATAGAAAGGGACCGTGGTCTGCGTACTGGATCCTCACGTAGGCCTGTCTGTCCGAGAGGAAGCGGTTTACATACTCGAACGCGTTCTTTCCACACCCCGTCTCCGGAAGGTGTGTCAGGATGGCCTCGTGCGTCACATTATCGAAATGCTCCCTTCAGATCTAGGGCCAGCACAATCTTATCCCGGTTCGGATGTTCTATCGGATTTAATATTTCTCTGCTAAGCTGTAGTAGGACGTCCTGAGCCGATTTATTTGTCCTGAAGCCATGCATCGAGTCGGCGAAGACTCGCTTATTTTCAAGATACTCGGAAAGTAGGTCTCTTACCATAGCTTCGATCAATTTGCCCCCGCACTACGTGAGAGAAATAGGCCTGAGGTTGTCCGTATCTATGGCTTTGCCTGCCTTTGGGATGAAAGTTATGAGTGCCGTCTTCCATTCGGTGGGAAGAGGAACTTCGCCCGTCCAGATCGAAGTGTTCTAGAAGGGATTGGTACGCGTGCTCTGGTAGGTTTGCTAGAAGTTTTACTGTGATCCCATCCCTTCCTGGCGCAGTCCCGCGTTTCATTCTCGCTAGGGCTGCCTTGAGCTCGTATAGTTTCAAAGGTCCATCTAGCTCAGCATTTTCATCTCCACTGTACCTGTAAGCGTCTCCCCTTGAGTCTTGGGTCGTGTTCAAGTACTGGTCTCGGAGTTTCAGCGCCAGCTGGGCCGTATTTCCTTGAAATGCGTGTATTGCTCTCTGCCGGTGTTTCTTTGTGTCGGTGCATGTCTGGTTTGGATCTATGATAGCTCGGAAGAGACGCCATGTGTTTTTACCAGCCGCATTGCACCTCTCTACCCAGTTACCATCCCCTAGTTGCGCCGCGTATTCTGCCGCCTCTTTCGTTATCGCCGCGATCCGGGTTTTTAGCTTGCGGTTATGTTTCTGCCTGCGCCATCTTTTAACCATGCTTCGTCTGGCTTACCAGAGATGGAGGAGGTGGGTGTCCACATCCGTCACCGCCTCAGAGAGCTTTACCCGCGTTTCCGTCTAACGGAGACTGGTCAGCAGCTGTTTGGTCCAGGCTTGGTATCCCTTCTCCTGGACAGAACTAACATAATTATATGCTTTTCAAGATTTTGCCCAGTCCGGCAACCTAGTCTGCCCTGTCGGTCTGGTAAGGGGTTTAGTGCGGATCTGTACGTTGATAAGACAGTGGCTGCTACAGAGTGTTTCCTCCTGATTTGTTCAGTCCACTCGATGTGTGTGGCCTGGGGAACGACGGATGCGCAAAGGACTTGCCCCCAGTGACGTGTGTGACGGCTGGGCCGCGGTACAAGCTCTCGACCATCTTTTACTTCACTGTGCCGCGCTAGCTGAACCACGCTGGCAGCTTACAAAGCGCAGGGGGTAATCCCGGACAGCGGAGCTGTGCTCCTGTGGCCGCCGGAGAGTGTGCGCGTCCGCGAGCGAACACACGTGAGCCTGTGTGAATATATCGAACAGGCGGGCTTGATGACCCGCCTATTGCACCCCGCCAGATAGTGCACGCTGTGACCGGACGCTCCGCGTGTGCTATTCGGACGATAACGGCCGATCGCCCCACGTCGGCGTCAGTGTTTTTACAGTGTGCACGTACGGGCGTCGTAAACAGTTACATGGAATCAGAGCTATTGCGGAGGCTCGCCCTATGTGCTGGGTGCTAAGTGACCTAACACATTTGCGGGTGGGCCTCAAGTAAACTACCGTATATTGTTCTATAGTGTATATATTCCTTTTTATTTTTACCTACCCTTTCCTTTCTTCCTATCGTTCACCTCTTTGATTTCCTCTACCCTTCCTCACTATCCCTTTATCCGCCGCCCCAGTTCAGGTGCTTCAGATATCAGATAGCAGATACCGGGGGTGGCAACATTTGTATAGGTATATAATAAAATAACCACTACAACAACAACAATTCGCTTCGCGTTTTTCTAGAAGGTTAAGTCCGGACAAGTGTTCCTCTGCGCCGCGTTCACAATCAGCGTGGGGTACGATGGGTCGGTGTGTAGGGTTAGGCATAATATTGTTACGGACTTGTTCTCAAACAGAGCACGGAGGAAGAAGGAAGAGGAAGAAGAAGTGTGCGCGCCCGTTCGACTTTTGTCTTGTGGCACTTGTGTCGTTCCCGCTAGCCGTGTGTAGCTAGCGTACTGAACCGACTAGAGCGTCTCCGTCGCGACGCTAAGGGCGTAACATTGTGGTGGAGGTGCTAGGTACGTGTCACGGGAATGCACTGTGAGTCGCTAGGCTCGGAAAAATCAAATATGGAAGAATACTTGACCAGTAAGGCCTCCAAAGCGTCACGCTGGTCCCTGGTTAGAGAGCGGCTGATCATCCGATGTAGTTGCGAGTCAGGGGCTGGAGCGGCAGCACTTTCGCCAGGTGCATCAGTAACCAAAGCCACCGACGGGGCGTCGTCTTGGCTACAGGTCGCAATCTTCATATTCACAGGCAAAACTACTGGTTGCGAAGAACAATTAATGGCCCACAGCCGTGAGCAGCCCTTGACCACCGACAATAGGCAGTGAGGAACCAGAATGTATTTCTTTGCACAGTTAGAATGAAGCGGTGCCACTGTAGCGTCGAAGGTGTCGGAAGCACGGCTGGGGCACAAAACTGGGACGCACACCATAGACAAGGCTGGCACATTGGTATCCTCTGTTACACAGAACACATCCTCACGGACATGTGGCTTCTCTAAGAGTCCAGAAGGAAGGGAACCGTCAACGCAGTTCCCCAGAGCGGCAGTCGACCATAGCGCCACACATTCTCAAAAAGTCAATACCTAGAATTATGTCATGCGTGCATCGCGAAAGCACTGCAAACTCCGCTGCGAATACCGTTCCACCCAGGGACATCGAAGCACTACACATTCCCAAGGGACACAACACCTCACCACCCGCGCCATGAAAATTCACATTTCTGTCCCAAACAAACATAACTTTGCGTCCTAACCGCTTCTTAAACGATAAACTCATTATTGAAATGGTTTCCCCGGTATCCACTAAAGCCATTGTCGCCACACCATCCACAAGCACATAGACCGTGTTCTTTAACATAACAACAGATGGAGGAATTTCTTCAGGCAACGCACAGTCTCCAGCGACCTGACCTCCAGAGGCCGCGCTGACTAGTTTTCCGGCAAAGGCGATGCCGACCGCCGTCGCGGCCGTGGTGACGGAAAGCGGCGCGCAGAAGAGGCAGGTGGTGGTGAGACACTTCGTTCGGAAGCAGGAGAGTGGTGGCGCGGCCCATTGGTCTGGGGATATTCATACGAAGATGGGGGCCATTGCCAATTAGAGTCGTAGAAACGGTTACGTGGCGGAGCATTTTGGACTGGCCGATCGTAACGGGTGAGTGGGCGGCTGCGGCAGTATCGAGCTATGTGCCCCTCAATGCCGCAGCGTCGGCACACGGGGGCTGTGCGACGAAAAACTTGTTCCCTGGAGGGCTCCGATGAGGCAGGGTGCATTGAGTAGCGAAACTCATCTTCAGGTCTTCGGGTTGAACTCCGGAAATAGCGAGCAGGTGGTGGTTGAGGATGATACTCATAGTGCTGATCATAGTGCGACAAGACGTTAGTCGGGCGCGAGTCGTAGCGAGGCGGGTGACCAGGGCTATCGAACCTTGGTGTCGGGCTGTTGGAGCAAGCGTCCGCGTGTGCCGTATTGATAGAATTCACAGCAGGCATCGAAGGGAGCAAGGAGGGAGAACGCTGCCGCCGCTACCTTTCGTCCTCTTATGTCCTCTCGGTGATAGCCCCATAAGAGGCTCTGCGCATTGAAATTTCCTATTACTAGTAGCGGATCTCGTCTCTCTTTTCTAATAGCCCTGCTCAGGAGTGTGCAGAAGGTTACGGTGTTTTGCTTTGGTGGGCAGTACACGCTCAGGATGTGGAGCAGCGGATCATCCTTTTTTATGGACAGGAGAGTCACCATCACGTATGAAAAGCTGGCTTGTAATTCCAGATCTCTTAAATATGCTGGGGAATTTTTGTGCACGAAGATGCATGTTAGGCGGTCGAGCTGGAACGTCTTGTAGTTTGTGAGGCTTGCGTTCCCGCCTGGCTCCTGTGCGACCATCACTGCCCGAAGGAAAGGTGCATCCTAAGATATGCTCTCCTAATCCCTGATTTAAAGCCTCGACAATTACACTGTGTAAAATTATAGGGCCCTCTTTAGTTCATCCTGCCATGTGCCTGGAGATTGTTTTCTGGAGGGGTAGCTGCTGCAGCTTCTCGCCCTCACTGAGCACCCTACGCATCTTTGGGATAGGAGATCCGTGCGTCTCCTTGTGTTAGCATACTTGCGAACCGTCATCGCTTTCGCTATCTGTCGTGATACTATGGAGGGAATGGATTCTTGTATCTTTCTCATCCTAACGTTTCGTTAGGATGAGAACCCCCCCCCCCCCCCTCATGTAATGTCCCGAACGGGACCTTTGAGGAAAAATAAATAAATAAATTAATTAATCTAGTTTGCCTTCCGTGCTAGACTCTGCGTCGCTTTCCATCACCTCTTGCTGAGGCGGTTGGGATTTAGTTAAGGCAGTTGTTAGTTTGCTGGTTAGGAGCTCAATTTGTGCTTTTATGGCTGCTATTTGTTTTCGCAATTCAGTCTCTACCGAGTGGGGTGTGGGTGAAGAGGTAGTATTGAGAGGACGAAGGGCGACCCAACTAACCTGCTGCTTCCTGTTCTTGACCATGCTGGCCCAGTTCCTCTCTTGATTGTTTTGATTAGATTTGGCTCCACGTTAATCGGAGGGGGTGGGAGACTCCCGCTCCCTCTTTTCTTTTTCTTTCTGGTTTCCTTTTTCTTATTTTTCTTCTTGGTCTTGTTGTTGGATTGTTGCTGCTGGTTCCTACGGAATCGCGCAGTATGTGGCGTGTTCATCGCCACATACCGCACATTTCGGATTCCACTCATGAGGGGACCACACCCCCTCCACAAACGGAGCTTGCGTTCCGCAGGGTCCGCCGTTTTCTTGCCTCGGTATCGGGCAGGTATCGAGCGGTGTCGGGCAGTGACTAGGCCACACAGGTTGCACGCTAGTATGGTGCGACGGTAAGTGGCTACCAGTATAACTTGTGCGTTGTACTGCACAGCTCTGGGCTTGTACTTCCTTTCGAAGGTGACTCTTGCTTTGTTCGAAGTGCCGAACTTTCGGATCTCCAGGATTTTGCTCTCTCCGTGAAAGCTTCTCACTTTCCATCGCAAGGATTCGGTGGTCTCCGGTTTGGCCACTGTGCTTCATATGTCCACGCAGATGTGTTCGGATTGCAAAGTCCGCGACCAGTCTGTCTGCCGCGTGGATGCTCGACATTTTGGTCCGGGGAAACCGTAAAGTAAATATTGTCTGCTTCGGCCTCCCCGACGCCTTGTCGCAGGGCTAGGCCCAGCTCGCCGTGTTGCAAGTTCGTTTTTCGCCGTTAGTGGTTTGATGATTAGCACCACGTCGTCTGGTCTGAATCTGCACAGAAACTTGGGCTTTCATGCAGCTCAAAATTGCCTTGGACCTCCGGCTGCGCGTTCACCGTGTTCCGAGTCGGGTTGCGCGTGGCGGCCTTCGTGTGCTGGCGTGGGCTTCCTTTGTGCGCTGGCTTGGAGTTTCTGGGCTCGCGTTTCAAAAGCACTGATCACATTTTCACTGCAGGCTTGCTCTCGGCTGGTCTGCGGCAAGGTTATCCATGTCATGCCTTCCGGCTCGTAGCCGCGTTGCTGGTTAGCGTTTGTCATGTTCACCGGGAGGCCTTCCAGCTGTTTAACGCCGGCGTTAAGCCGACAAACTCAGCCACAGCTCCACAATGGATGGGAGCAAAAGTGCTCCAAAAAGTAGAAACCTCGGCCCACCGGGTTGAGAGTGGTCTCCCTGCTTGCCGGATGACTTGATGGTCCTTCAAGGTCCAATAGATTTGGGATCTCTTGTATATAGAGACGGGCGCGGAAGCCAAACATAGAATGCGGAAGGATGCCTTGATCTTAAATGTATTTGGTGAGACGGGTATTAATAAGTCACTTAAACAGCTTCCCCAAGCAAGAAGCAAGGGAATTTGGGCGGAGGTGCTCAACTGAGAAGGGTTTCTTGGGCTTTGGAATAACGTTGATTTCGGCAGTGTTCCACGAGTCAGGAAGAATTCCTTCTGCCCAACAATTACTGTTGAAATATTCATTCAAATCCTCGAGGGCTGAATCGTCAAGATTAAAGACTAGTTTGCCAGTGATATGATCTGGCCCAGGCGCTGCACCTTTCCGCATAGCGGCCAGAGCTGCGCGCAGTTCAGCAATGGTGATATCAGCATGCAGGGCGTGATTCTGCGTACCTGTTTAGCTTGGGTAGAAGCTAGAGGGTTGCATGCAGAGATACATTTTAGCAAACATGGAAAACAGATCCTCGTTTGTACCTGTAAATCCGTGAATAATTCTTCGTATAGTGCTGCTTTCTGTTCAGTATTTCGGTTAGCAGTGTCTCTGCCTGGACTGATACCCTTCTGGCGGACGTACACACTTTCACATCCCCACGCCCCGCAGCACCACACACCACTACTGCAGACAACCGTCTGCTGCACCCTTTGGAAGCCTATCATGCTGTCCATTGCCGCTGGCAAGCCCAGAAGCACAATTGCCGCCTGCGTATTCGTTTGGCCCAGCTAGCGCCGGACATGGAGGAGCACTGCTTCTCTCTTCTTCGGCAACAGTGGGGCCAGACCTGCGACCGGATGGCCTGCAACCTGGGCCTTCGCGACATGTGGTCACTTCTTAGGGTGCTGCTAGACCCTACACACACTACAGCGCAAAGATATCTCCCATCTCCTTTACTTGTCCCCACTCATCGATACTGAATTCCTAAAGGCCCTCCGGGATTATCACTTTTGCACCGACCCCCTACATCTTTTCTTATTCTGGATACCTTCTTCCCACCATGAAGCTGACATCACCCTGGGCGAGATACGTGCGGCGCTTTTGACCTCCGCACAACATCGGTCCCGAGAGCGGACCACATCATTAACAAGGCACTCCGCAACCTACATATACTTCCCTTGAATCCCTTACTGACATTCTCAAAACATATTGGCAAGCTGGCGCTCTTCCCTCCTCCTGGACACATGC
>JAJIZL010123370.1:0-13873 GCA_023969395.1 Amblyomma maculatum | reverse complement strand
GACGCGAGATAGTCTTGCGCTTTTCAGTTTCGCTCTAAGAAACCGCCGCGGAACGATCCCCCCCCCCGCCCCCCATTTTTTTTGCGCACTGCTTGCGCAGTCTTTGCAGAGCTGCATCTGATGTTTGAAATAGAGTATGGCAATATTGATGTGCGGCTACTGCCTATTTTGGTGTCATGTCTAGGTCACGCAATAAAGAGAAAAAAAAAAAAACGTCACTCATGGGGCTGCTACCGCGCCGCGGAGTTCTGACGAGGCGGAGAGCTACACTTCAAACCGAGCGAACTGACATACTCGTCGATGTAAAAGGGCCCCATCCTGGCTCTCTCGCTCCCGGATGGCCTCGCTTCATATCATTGCATTCGAGTTTTCCTGAACTCTGCAGGTGGCTGGGGGTTTCATACCACTATTACTCCCGACAGTACTTAAACACATGAAATAGTACCTGCACAAGAGAAGAATTAAGCCTAACACGAGTTATTGCCTCGTTAAGCGAAAATTCGCTGCAATTTCCCAGCGTTCTGATTACACTGATGCGCGGCGGGCACTGCAAGCTACCTTCAGAAACGGACTCTCATCCCCTCACCAAGACCACTTTCTTTGGCGTCAGGGTGACACTCACTGGTGGCTGATGCGTGAAGAAAGCGGTTCTCATGATTTCATGTAAGACTGGCCTAGATACTTGCCTATGACACCCGCAGACATAGGAAATAGCCTATAGAAGAGCGTCAGCCTGTGACTTCCGTATATGCAGTGGCGCTGGCAATAGCAATGACTTTTGGCAAAAGCTCGGGCCGTTTGCATTGGAGGCGCAGCGCTTGCTGTGTTTTCGAGATCATTTCATGATATTCCGGCTAACTGCGGGACGTTGGCTGCGCCGCGAGTCAGAAGAAAGAAAATGGCAGCTGCTTTCATTAAGGTCGTTGTGGTCGGATAAAGGTTAAAGCCAGCGCAGCGGAGTGGACAATTTAGTAGACCACACCTTCGGCGACTGATCGCTTTCTCGCGGTTAGCGTACGTTGCACTTTTACATTGAAACGTCATCATACCGTTCGCGCCTCTAAATCCTCGTGGTCGCTCTTCAGCCGCTCCGCGCATAGCGCAAGAACAAGCGCTTGGTACGTGTCAGGGACCGAAGGGCACAAGAGATTAGCGCGGGCCCCGATGGAACACTGTGGCGAACGCATAATATTGGCACTGTACTCCTGACGAAAGGCGGGTCATGACAGGGCCGCTCTGTTCTTTTTTTCCTTTTTTTTTTTTTGTACACCGGGTTGAGCGCGGTCTCGACCTCGCGGGGGCAGGGGGTACGCTCATTCAATGGAAGCGCCCAACGTGACCTTAAGAGTTCTGCCTTTCCTTTTGTGTTTATGAGAGAGAGGGTTAGGTCCTCTTAAAGTTGAAGGGGGCGGTGGACGTCGGACCAAACCAATCAGGTTGAAGCTGGTTGTGATTGGTCGTTGCGGAAATTAGGGCTGGACCTAGGGGGTTAAAACCGAGCCCGAGGACATGGTCCAGCGTTCCGGACTAGGTTTTGCTGCTCGGCATCGTCGGCTATGGCGAGGTGGGAATATTTCCCTTTTAGCTGGTTCCCACCTGTATCTCTGCTTTAAATGTTGTAAATATTTTCTGTGTGTATAAAATTCTGTTTTCTTCTCCTTCTCGTCAACTCCTGCCCTCAAGTCTTCGCTCATACCGTCTCCGACGAGGCGTCTCTGGCGCAAGGAACTTCCGCTGCAACACGGTACACCGTCTCTGACGGTGCACCCCTGGCGCACAGGGCTACAGAACCACCAACAAAACTTCACTATATGGTTTGTTCTAAACGTAGGTTTAGATCCCCTACCCCCCCGTCAAAAGCAGATAAACCCTGATGACAGATCCCATTCACCTGCGCTTTTGCCTGAGTTTCTGTTCGTACAGAAAAGGACCATAAAAATGCTGCCAATTTCCTTCAGCAGTATCACAGAGCCGTTATAAGCGCGATGTGCCCGAAACATCGTTGGACTTGTGAAGCAGCACGCTTTTCTGTTTTCACATTCGCGAGTTTCGCGATTCATCATTGGTCCTAGAAAGCCAATAAATGTCGCTAGGATCTCGACAAAGTCACGCAGCGCTATTTAACAGGTTATATGAATTTTCTTTATTGGTTCAGGACCCGATGGATTAACACATAAAATATCCAGTTCCACTGATCACGCAGGATAACTATGGTATTAAACACCGTGCCACCTCATGAGCGATGTTAAAGAGCAACTGTTCGCTGGCCTCGTGCGTAATCCACCGAGCACGGTCGCCGAGCTTCTTGTGGAAGCTGTCACAATGGAGAGGATGCTCCAGAAGCGGTCTGCCACCTACGACAGGCCGGTGCTCGCTGCTTCGGTTGCGGAGCCGCTTTCGGCCTTCGGGGCCACCCCGAAGCTACGCGACATCATCCACTCAGTTTTACGCGAAGAGCTCCAGAAGTTTGTCGGTGCTCCCCAGCCGATAGTTGGCTCTATAGCTAGCATTGTCCGCGAAGAGCTTCATGCGTTGAGGCCTTCGGTAGCGTCCGCTGATCCGCCACCTTTTCCCAATGAGTACTTACGTCCAGCTTATGCAGATATGGTGCGACGCCCTGCGCCTGCTTCGACGCCATTACAGCCACCCGATCAAGGCTCATTGTATTCCGCACACACTGAGCCGTACGTCGACAAGCGACGACCACCCTAGCAGAAGGCGGACCTGTGGCGCGCCCCAAATCGCCAGCGCCTGTGCTTCCATTGCGGGGAACCAGGTCATCTCTATCGTCAGTGCCCCTATCGACACCTGGGTCTTCACGGATTTTCTATCGACGTGCGTCGCCCTCCAATAGGCCAACGACCCCGTGATATTGAGGACTATTTAGCTCAGCAGCACATGGCGCCAACTTCCCAGCGGCAGTCACGCTCTCCGTCCCCACGACGACCATCGCCGCAGCCCAGATCCTTCTGGACGGCGCTGCGACGGTCGCCAAGTCCCCGCCGGGAAAACTAAATACAGCAACCTTCGGGGGCGAGGCCGCTTGCAATCGACGTTACGAAGACCCCCCTGAGAACGAGACCTGTGAGCGATCGCGATTTTACGGCACCGACGAAAGTTCCTACGCATGATGATCGATTTTTTCTGAACATACCCGTGGTTCTCGACGGCTATGAAGTTAGCGCATTGGTGGACACTGGTGTTGATTTTTCGATTATAAGAGGGGAGCTAGCGCTTCTCCATAAAAATGTAATGACACCACGGTCTGGCAGGCAAATTCGCACCACTGGCGGACATGTCGTAACTTTTAGTGGCCTGTGCACGGCAAGTGTTCAAATTCCCAGCACCACGTTCATTGTAAGCTGCCTTGTTATACCTGACTGCTCCCGGGACTTTATCATTGGTATTGATTTTCTCCGGGAGTACGGAGCTAATATCGTTCTCCAGAAGCGTATGATTTATCGAGTATAAAAAATTCAAAACAACTGAGAAGGATGCAAAATAAGCTGGATACGAAGACGCGTATTTGAGTAAACAATTTTCGAGTGTATTAAAATGGCTCAGATGAGTGAGCATAATTTTCGCTTCAACCTAATGGAAACCGTTTGCATTTGCGCGCATGCATCCCTTCTGTTAAAACCAAGAAAGCAAGATGAGAGCATACTGACGGACATTTAACCTGTGAATGGGCCTGACCAGTCCCGCAAACTTCTGTTTCACCAAGCAGATGAAAACATTTTGCCCGTGCAATAGATGACGCTACAAACAACTAAAATATCGTGTTCTTCTTACTCAAAGAAACTGTATGACTTTGGTTGCCGGTAATACTCTACGTTCTCTAGAGTGAAAGCGCTTGCAAAAGCAGAAAGCTTATCAAAAAGTTCGTCATATGAAACAGATCTTTCCAGCCGATCATGGCGTCATCCTCGTCCTTGCATGGGCTAGGAATAGGCTCGGAAGTTTACGAGTGTATACGACTAATACTAATACCTTGTCTTCTCGTTTTCATTTAATTTAATCAGTCAATTTTACAGCCACCAACTCGAGCCGGACTATTGTTTCCACGGAAATGCATCACTATCCGTGATAATTGCAGCTGGCGAATAGGCTGAAAATTGTAGAACTACTCTCCAGACAAAAACAGAAACATTTATTGACACAAAATACGTTCAGTTTTCGAAATATTTGCACACGCGAATTCGTTTCGATGGCAGCGTCGCTTGGCGCAGTGTAGGTACGCCGCGTTTTTACCTACTCCCCATGTCGCTGCCGATCGATGTGCCACATTTGTTTACAAACATGACGCTTGTCTATAGACCCTATTCGATATCAGGGTAAGCAGGCAGCAGTTGTGGCAACCCTGTATTGTGGAGACGTCATTATGTAGGGCGGTTCGAAACTAAAAGCACACAAAAATTTGCTTCCGACGTGTTGACGCCGGTCTACCGGCCTCCTCCCCGCTGCGCGCCACTCATAAGCCGGACACTTGAGGCGCCGTATGCAACGCCGTCCAACCAGAGCTCGGACGTCACCGACGCTGTATCATGATTCGCCGTAGGCCCCTCTCTCTCTCTTTCTTTCTCCGTCTCCGATATTGCTTTGTGTGTGCCATGGTTGCCAGTAAGGCTGCACTCACATCAACTGAATAAGCTCTATACGCAGTAGCGTCACTAGGGTGGTGCTGGGGTGTGCACTACACCAGGTGCCCCGCTCAGAGGAGCGCTGCTGGGGAGTGAGAGGGGGGGGGGAGGGGTAATGGCAACAAATTACCCTGCGAAAATTTGTAAAAATGCGCGGGATGCCTGTCTTCAATACGAAGCAAGTTTCCGATGATTACGGGCTGACAACAAAAACGAAGAACACAAAGAGAAATGGGCAGGAGCGGACTTTTGCCAAAGTAGAGGTGGTTTAAGGCAAACAGTGAAAATAAAATGTATTGAAGACAATTAACATGCTGCATTATGTGGATCTGAATTTTCCTCTCACAACAACAGATGCTACGTCCGCCGTCACCGAGCTGCGAACTACCGTTTTGCGTCTGAATATATATATCGTTGGTATGGCCTCGGTACTCGCTGGCAACGGTCTGGATGCAGGATACAGCTTGCAGCATGCTGGCGAAATGGAGATGTTCGAATTGAAATGTAAAGAATCTCAATGGGAAGTAGAATTATTTTACCTGTGTATGTCACAGTTCGTGGCGAGTGAAAGGCTCTGCAGGGTACTGACCGTTTAGGGGAGATTGAGTCAGCTCAAGGGGCATTTCTCTCTCAACTGTCATTATGAGACCGCACTTGACACGACCACCGTCTTAATATTGCCGCATAGAAGAGGACGCAAAAGATGACTGGGAACAAAAGCGCGAGCCTGGAAGAAGAAAGAGGAAGCTTGAGCGCAAGACTCGTTCCAGTCGACTATTAAAACCTTCTTATCTTAGGCCCTCCTTGGCGTTCTTTCGAGACGTGACAGTGGTGGAGGTGCTGGGGTATGCATAAGACTCCTTCCGGCAGTCCACAGTGGATCCCAGACATCGACACGCTGGTGCATCGCGCTAGCCGCCACCTTTTAGGCCTAGCCCCGGAGTTCAGCCATCTGCCGAACGACTCTTGAAACGCCCAAGTTCATCAGGTCTCCCAAGCCATGGCACATCCCACCCTTACACCGGTTACTCTTCAGAACACCAAGGTGCCAGAGTGCTTTCGCGGGGAAGCGTATGAAGATGTGGAGGACTGGCTTGACCAGTTTGAGCGAGTGGCCAAGATAAATCAATGAAGCGCAGAGCAGAAGCTTTCCAATGTCTATTTCGCCCTTCAGGATAATGCAAGAACGTGGTTTGAAAACCATGAGGCCAGCTTACCCACATAAATGACTTCCGCCGTCAGCTGGTAGACACATTTGCGAGAAGTGATCGACGAGACAATGCGCTACGCCTGCTTGAAGTGCGCGTCAAGAAGTCGAATGAGAGCGTGGCTATGTTTGCGGAAGACAAGGCAAGCCTTTTTCGCCGTGCTGACCCTGATATGAGTGAGCCAAGAAAGCTACGGCATCTCATACACGGTGTTAAAGAACAGGTGTTTGCCGGCTTGGTACACCACCCACCCAAAACCGTGAGTGAATTCAATAAGGACTCTACGGATATAGAGCGAGCCTTCCAAGACCGGTGCCGCCAGTACAACCGACCTGTCAGCTGTGCCGCGACGACTACAGCGGAGCTGACTGCAACAGATAAGACCACTATTCGAGACATCATTAGAGAAATTGTCCTTGAGGAGTTGCAGCGAATTACGACTACGAAGGATCAGTCGCCAAGGGACCTCATGGAAGCTGTGAGGAATTAAATTCGGTACGCCCTATCACTTTCTGCGCCATGCTACCAGTCTCGTCCAGTCGACAACGCGGAGGCCCTTTCCGAACCATACCACGCTCCCCAACCGGTCAATTACATGGCAGACATTCCTGAACCTTACCACGAGCCGCATCCCGAGAGATATGCCGCGGTCCTTCGTCGCCCGCTTCCAGACCACGCCCCACCGAGCTCACCGAGCCGTCACGAGACGCGGTTCTTCCAGAGACCTCAGTGGGCGCCTTCCAGGCGCTCTCAACAACGCCGAACTGACAGGTGGCGCAGTTATGACAGCCGACCACTCTGTTTCTACTGCGGACAACCTGGCCATGTATATCGGTACTGCCGCTACCGCAAAGAGAGGCAGGCCTTTCCGCCTGCTTCTGCTCGCCGCCGCCGCTTGGACGCTGTCTTTGTCCAAATCGAGGACGACCCTCCGGTCAGCAGGGAAATCGAATCTCCGGGCTTCCGCCGCCGCTCCTCCCCATAGCCACACCGTTATTATTCGCCGATGCATCGCAGCACTGCTGATGTTAGCGGACGGCGGTCCCCTAGCCCTCACTGTGGAAACTAACAGCCGCAACCTCGCGAGGAGAGCTTGCAACCAGTCGAAACAATATCAACGCATGCAGCCCAAAGCCCCAATCTGCAACCTCGATTTCTCATTGCGACCTGTCAGAGGCACTTTCATTTTTGAACATTTTGAACCCGGCTTAGAAGCAGCCAGCAGCGTTCAACAAGGAATTGATGGGATGGCAATGGGACATCTGCTGCCAGAACTGGGGATCTTAACGCCCGCTTATTGTCTCGTATTGATTACAAGGTGCGAACACGCGGAAATTTCTACGCTGAAAGCGGGGCAGTTAGGTTCTTTTCCATCGTATGCCTTAGCCCATGTATGAGGCTCTGTTGCAGGCATAGTTAGATATTTACCCCTGAGAGGCGAAGAGGAACATAACATCTGCAGATGCACCTGCATGACGCTCGATTAACTACTATAAAAATGCTTTATCTCGTGTTGAAGTATACTGTTCTAGGCCACCTGATATCAGGGAGCTTGGCTGAAAATATTGTTTCTTAATCCACTGAAAGAAATCTCGCCTGCCATTTCTGAATCCTGTTTATTCTACTTTCCTTCTAAAATTCGCTGTTTCCGATCTTCTCCTAATAAACTCACTTCGGCGTTTCGGATATTCATCGTGCTTATATATGGCCATCGGCCTCGAAGGATCAAGCCTGCTTGAATGTAAGCTCTTTATTCGTATCAACGTAAGCGTTATTGTTGCCCACGGGAGCTGCGGCCCAGACGGATCCCTCGCATAAGTCCAAGAACGTATTTCGGCACTGAGATGCACACACAAGCACACGCAAACCTCAAGTGTTGCAAACGCCGTGTGCAAGAACCTAGCTCTACTGGGCTGAACCATTTCACGCTCGGGAATAGAATCACTCTTGCACAGGCACCCACAGGCGGATGCGATGTTCGTTCGACCGGATATCGGTATTCGCCACTCGCGAATCGAGCCGCCGGATATGGTTCTGCTTCGGGAGCCTGAGAAGATGTCCGAGACGATTAAGAGCTGCGCACATCAAGCCGCGCACAACACAGGTCAAAGGCCGGCGCATCGCCTTCTATTCCTCATATTTTTTTCGCGAGCACTTGTGGAAGACATGAAGCAGTGGTTGCATCTTGAGGTGCGTAGCCTGTGCTTGCTGCTCCTAGTGCAGCGTAAGAGCTGTAGCCCGGTAAGCGCCAGCTCCAGGAATTTATGAGGTAAGGTGGAGAGAGAGATCTAGTTTGTGCAGCTTGAATTATCTCCGAGAAACTGGGCGGAGAAGACCATGAACAGAGAAATTAACGGGCAAAGCTTCAATTATTAACTAATTTCCGCAGCTCCCAAAGAGTGAAATGGGAACATTATTGCGGTTGTTTTTTTTTTACGTTTTTATTCATAATTCTTCCGATCTGCAGCCCAGAAAGGCAAGCCTATTGATTTTATCGTCTCACTCATGCTGAGTCATGCCGCAGCACGGAGTTAATAAACGAGAAATTCCAAGTGGTGCTTAACAGCAGAAAGTACGAGAGGCAACATGGAAGGAAATCGAAAAGCAGTCTGAAGGTATGCTTTCTTATGTGAAAAAAAAAAAAAAAAAAAAAAAAACGGAGGGACTGGTGGGGCAAACGCTAAAGCGGGGGCATGCCGCAGCATGGTTCATAAACGAGAAAGGCCATGTGGTGCCTGGCAGCGGAAAGTGCGAAACGACACATTGAAGGCAATCGGAAAATAGTCTGAAGTTATGCTTCATTATGTGAAAAAAAAAAAAAAACGGAGGGTCTGGTTGGGCAAACGCTAGAGCGGGGGTAGGGGCGTCACTCACTGACCCTAGTGAGGCCGCTGTGTTTTTGCAGCGTGGACCACGCATGAACTCGGGCGCGTGTGTGGCATGTGTGTGCGTTATAGCGCATCTCTTAAACTGTACGTAGTCTACACAAAGGTACAGTGAAAGCTGATTATTAGATGTGGGTGTACCAAGGTTTATGGTCGCAAGGAGCCCCGTGTCATAAGCATGTGCAGGTGACATAAACATCATTTTGTATGCAAGATATCCACTCCGTGTGCTATGCGTCGAATCAAGGTGAGATGAGTAACATCTGGCGCGTGCGCGGACATCTCCATAGCGTCCAGGTCACCCTGTGCAATTCGTTGCGTCATCACATCCTCAAGCTCGAATTACACTCTACCTTTTTCCTCCCAATGTAGAAGCTGACCGGGGTATTGTTAGCGGTAAACGACCCCTCCACCTCTCTTTAAGCCTTACTTTCTGCCTTCCACTTCTCTTGTGTCGATTTAGCCCCCACGTCAACGTTCTCACTGATGTCGTTTTAAACTGTTTCATGCCGAAAGAAGAGCGCTGCTCCCGTAATTGATCTTTACAGCGAAAAGTAGCGCACGTTTCTGCTGCAGTCGCAATGCAAGAAAATCACCGCATCTACGAATTATCCCTCTTTTGATAGCAGTGCAAAGAAAGATGGGCATGCCTCCGCGCAAAATATAAATAAATGTGCGGTCAGTAGTTTTTCCCCGCTTTGACGCGCCTTTTTCGACACGAATGTGTTTTCTCGCTGAGTGCAGCGAAAAAGTTACATGTACAGTTACAGTGGTAAAGAAAAACGTTTCAGGGAAACAAATCTTAGTTTTCCCACATTTGCCGAAGCTGGGACGAAGCTGCGCCCATGCGAATTTGAGGCCGCTATCACGGCATTTAAAGCGTTCACTAGCTCTGTGGCCGTTCAGAAGGAAAACGCGCTTGAAGCCGACCTACCACATCAGATGCGGTTCGGAGGGAACTAAAGTTGTATCTGCCGTCACGATTAAGAAGAGGCACTAACGGTTAATCTGCTCCTCGGCGTGTTTTTTTTTTTTTTTTTTTGTCAAGGCAGGTTGCTGTGCACTGACGGCCGCGTTCATCATGCCTTCTTAGCACAAGGTTTAAAGGAAAAATGTTAACTTCGCACGTTAGTACGACAGATACGTCACTAACAAGGCTCTACGTGTAAATACGTGAAACAATAAACTAATTCGCCAGTCTTTTTTTGTCAGTGGTGACAAAGGACGCTGCCACTGGCCGGCTGCGGTTGGACGACTGAGCGGCAGCTGCAGTTTGACAGCGTGTTATACATTTGCCTTCATACCAGGATTCGTAAAAACAGGCGACAATTTTCAACTTTGCTGTGCCTGCTTTCTCCAGGTTTCTGGAGAACCGCAAAGCTCACCAAGTGCTGTGGGCTGTGACTCCCAGCGGCCTATAAGGAGAGGCCTTATTTTTTTCTTTATCGATCCGCTGTGGCTGGACCATATTTGAAAGACAGCAACTACGTTCTACGAAAAAAAAAGAGTCCTCTTTGAGGCTCGGTATTTCTTACGGCGCCCTTTGTGATGTCCAAATGCGCATTGTAGAAGTCTAACTTTTGTTGCAGACGAACCGGGAAAATATTTTATCCACAGGCTAAGATTAGAAACAAATTTCTGAAGCTGCCACACTTGCTTTCATTTTTATTATTATTATTATTTTCCTGCAGTGCACATTGGAAACGAGTCATCGCTGACTCGCAGTTACCGCTTCTTCTGGCGAAACTATCAATGCTTTTTCATGTCTGTTGCGAATCTTGGTTATACATATTAGGCCCTTGAGTAAAGCTGGAAACAAAAAGATCGGAACATGGTTCTTTGCATTATTCGAGAATGCGCGAGTTAGGTGGAGCTCGTGCAGTAGTAGAACATTTTCACAGCTTCTTGCTAGCCAATACATAAAATTTTTCCTCGGTAGAATTACCATTGATTAGTGATGAGCATTTGGGAAGTAATGTTTCCTGAAACTGAGTGACCATCTCTCCGATGACCGGACGAAAATATCTATCCGTAATCTGGTGTTAAAAATCAAGCGTTTTGTTTAATTCCAAAATGGGCTTAATATCGCTGTACATCGAAGTAGTGAAGAAGCTACCCAACTTTAATGACCTTGGCACTTTGCCATTTTATTGATTAAGGATTTTTTTTTCAGAAATTATTCGTCATTTTCGAATTAAAACTATGATATTTACCAAATTCATGTACCAAATCTGTCCACAAAAAAAAGGAGAAAATGCGACGTCTTCTCCATTCCTACTTTTTAAAACCTACTGGGGGCCTTGAAAGGGGATAGCCTGCATGCGAAATGCGGACCAGCGGTAGCATCGCTTACTGAGTAATTTGGCCCAGCCCTTTCCGTGCCGCAGACTCGTCGGTTTTTCAAATAAACGTTTTTATTCGCTTTTTCTCTGCCTCCACACTTTCCACCTCCTGTCCACAAACCATCAGAATGGCGCACTGAAGTTACAAATATATACTTCTTTGAAAAATGTTAAATTAAAGGCATTGATTATCACAAACAACCACAACGGTGCTCCTTGAAAGATGCGTGAACAAGGAAGACAAACCAACGCAAGCTGCACTCACCTTCGGTCGTATCGGTGTCTTCGCTAACACAGACACCTTGCCATGGGTGAGCGAGCAGGTCATGTGTCGTCACAGAACATTCAATACCCAGAGCGTGTGAGGCCAGTTCGATGACCGCACTTGCAAGCTCCTCGTCGCCCATTTCGGCTGCGTGTGCAAAACATCCTCCTCATTAGATCGGCCGTGGGGACCCCACGCAAGTGTATGATTGCAACTGTGCGCCGAATGCGAATGGAAATAACTTGGCTCTCCTATCATTTAAAAACTCAGAAGAAATACCACATTGTTATAGACTTAAGTCCCAGTCCTTCCCTGTTATGGCAACAAGAACAAAAAAGGCGATAATCGTGTTGGACGTGGCCGGTAGGGCAGGGAATTCAGCACGTAAAGTGGAGGCACGAGATCTACGTATACGGACCCTTGGCAGCAATCGAAAGTCCCTCCTCTCCAAACTCCCCAAAGGCATTGCTCGCTCTTCATTTCCACGTGTAGCAAAGGCTATCAAGATTAGACGTCATTCCCATTGTCCGTTATGTTTATGATCTGTTATTACTTAGGTCCGCCTAACCACCTTACACACAGTCTTTAGACTGAAAATGTTTGCCAATAGGAACCCTGAAGCTCATAACTCTAGTGAGAGCGTTTTGCTGTATTCGTTATCACCCTTCACGGCGATCACCGTTGCTAGCCAGTCTTCATAAGCCAAGCAGCAGAAAACTGCACAGAATGCAAATGTATGTTTCATTCAATTATTTTTTCTCTTCAATTTTATTTTTTTTTCTATCAAGATTTAGGCTGAATTCGGCAGTTCCGCAAGATTCCGGCTACGATTAGTGAGAACAGCAGAATTTTCAAAACTTTCTCTTTGTGAAGCGTTCCTCTATTGTATGTCGTGGTCTAACTCGCTGTGATGGTATCGTTCTATCACCAAATAATTGCTCCCAAGTAATCCAACTTTTGTAAATAGAAATCAGCGGGCAGTATTCACAACCTTGTTTCTCGAGCTCTGGTGTGGATGCGAAACACTGCCCACAACTGAGCCCAAATAAAACTCAAGCCAGGATATAAAATGTGAAATGGATACTCAAGTCACTTCGGTATCAGGTCAAACTTTATGGTTACATTTCGGTTTTAAACGCACAGCAAACGTACACCTTCAAACAAGCTGAATTTTTGGTATGCAAGCTGTTACAAGTCCACAGTTGCTTAAGGAAAAAAAATATAAAGAGGACGTTTGCTTACCATTTTGCGCTGAAAAGAGAGTAAAAAAAAATGAATTACAAGAACTTAGTAAATTTTTCTTATTTTTTTCGTTGAACCCTCTATCTAGCTTCGCACATAGGCGTTTTTGTAGCCTGTTCAGCGCCGTCTTAGGAACGATTATAGATTTTTATTTGTAAACCTGCAAGGTGTACCTCGTTGCAGTTTGCAACTGTATTGCGCAGCAAGGCATACAAATGTACATGATAAAGCATAATTATTACTCTAATAATGAATTAAATGACAAATCAGCTCCTTATTCATTATTTTAATAAAAATGTTACGAAATCGACAGCCGTCAACATCAAAGCTGAACCCAGTTTTTACCATTTTTGATCGGCAGTGCAGATAGAAATAAGAAATGCCGAAAATTCGCCTTTGAAACCTTTAACATTGAAGATACAAAATTTGTTTATCAATTCAGGCTAAGTAATCGTCTAGTATTAATCTCTATCACGTGCATGATGTCTGCCGTTATGTTCAACCCATCTGTACATACCACACAGAAGTATCTCTCATAGCTATTAAAATACGGATTTTTAAACCACATCCAGAATTTCTAAACAAGCTCATTGCTCCAACAAATTGTAGTTTATGAACCCAATATTTTTACATATCACAAAATTATAAAAATCAATACACCGCAGGTCATCTATATGGAAGCATGGCGTTATAAAAACGCGCCACTTGGGTTTACTTTGGCAGTCTTGAGCACTCGTTGCAACCAAAAAAAAAAAGATTATGTATTTTTACGCATAAAAATAATATACCAATCCGATCAATATTTTCAGAACTGTATCTCATGATATTTTGGTTAATTGCGGTGTCCGAAAAAGCTGAAGTTCAGATTAAAAAAAAACATTCCTGGTACATGGTACTAAAATGTTCATCTCAGCTGTAATCCTTCCACCGCAGGACGGTAGGGGATATTACAGACGCCCATTTGTCTCCCAGTCCGTCTCAAGGCAACCTGCCACCCTGCCGCCGGCAATCAATTGGAGCGAGCGTCTGGCCCTGGTGGTTTAAGAGGCGGTCAATGGAGACTTCTGACCTGATATGGAATGACTGACCGCAGGCTCGACAAGCTACTTGACTGCACTCACGCAGAAGTATTCCTCTTTTCGCAACTTGAAAACCGGCCCTACACTTTTTGAGATAAAATCTCTATGGTGTTTCAAGATAAAGTGAAAGCTCACATTTACAAGACTCCTGTGTCCATAAATAGGAATGCAACACCTTTTCACGAGCAGCATGATATATAAACGGCATTACA
>JAJIZL010123369.1:2629-17876 GCA_023969395.1 Amblyomma maculatum | reverse complement strand
ATCGCGTCGTCATAGTTGTAACGTCGGGCGTCGTTTCGTCGCTGACCTTTAATGCGTACTCGGGCCAGTCTTCGGGCTTCCTCTGCACTTTGGAGATAGGCGGCGAAATCGAGTTTTTATTCGTCTGTGACGGGCGGAAGCATTGCGTCGAGCGCTGCCGTGGGCTCCCTACCGCACACAACCTTGAATGGGGTCACTCTCGTAGTCATCTGAACAGCCGCGTTATACGCGAACATCACGTTGGGCAGGATGTTGTCCCAGGTCTAGGGCTCGGTGTCAACGTACATGACGATCACGACCGCTGTTGTTTCATTGAGGCGCTCTGTAAGTCCGTTGCTGTGCGGCTGATAGGTTGTCGTCCTCCTGTGGCTGGTCTGGCTGTACTCTAAGAAGGCGTGAGTGAACTTAGAGGATAGGGGTCGCTTACAACTTTGCATGGTAGTCCGTACAAATAGGGGCGACATTTTTATTCGTCAAAATGCTGGAAAGGCATCCTTGCTCCGACATCGAATAGTTGGCTGCAGCTTTCGACAGGGAACGGTTAGCGTACGCAATAACATTTTCCTGTCCGCCAACTTTCTGAAGAACTGCGCCTAGGCTAACGCTCCTTACGTAGGTGTGATTTTTTGTCTCCGCATTTCCGTCGAAGTGCCCGAGTACAGGAGGGGACTGTAAGCGGCGCTTAAATTCTTCTAAAGCATCCTATTTCGGCGTTTCCCATTTAAAAGGTATGTCACCCTTGTAATCTGCGTCAACGGTTCGGCGATGCGATACACGAAATGTTCCTGAAAAACCGCTGACAGTAAGTGCATAGCTTAAGACACCTGCTAACTGTGCAATCGCAGCTATGTTCTCCAGGTCAGGGCGAACGCTATCCTAGCTAACAATGTGACCTACGAACCATTGTTCCTCGTATAGGCGAAGTGGCATTTCTCTGGTTTCAACGTTAGCCTTGATGTCTTGATTGCCTCGAGCACTTTTTAAAGCCTGTTCAGAGGGTAATCAAAGCTTGAGGAGAAGAAACGACATCACCCAAGCATACCAGACAAATCTACCACATCAAGCCAGCCAGTAAGGTATGAAATACTCGTTGAAACGTCGCGGGAGCGGAGCAGAGACCGAATGACATTACTTTGAAATCCAAGAGGTGTGATGAATGCGGGCTTCTCGCGGTCTCTTTCGTAGACCTCAATTTGCCAGTAGTCGCTCTTTACCTCCGTCAATGAAAAGAACCTTGCATTGAAGAGCCAGTCCAATGTGTATTCGATAAGGGGGAGTGGGTCACGTCCTTCTTCGTTATACTGTTTAGGCGGTGGAAATTGACTCAGGAACGAAGTAGCGGTCCATCTTTCTTCTTCACCAATACGTCTGGTCCCACCCAGGAGCCGGGGAGGTGAATACATTGCGTATGTCTCCTGATTCGTCGAGGAATGCGATCGTCGTGCCCTTATTGAGATGCCGGTATTCTTCCGTGAAGTTTGTTACCAGCACCTGAACCTCGATGAAAGGGCAACTGGGTGCTTCCATCGATGACTCCTTCAGCCGTGTCGATGTCTGCACTAACCACGAAAACTGCGACGGTTGATCGAGCGGCACAGTCAATTCAACCCTGATGATGTTTATAGCGACGTGTTTCGTGGAAGTAGTCGTAGAAGGTATGGCGTTGTCCGCCGAAAGCTTGATGAACTTGAATCGGACTTCAATGATCGCCCTATGCTCATTTAGGAAGTCTGTGCCAAACTCACGTCGCCCGAACGCTTCTGTATAACCACGAAGCTCTTGGGGTACGTACGCCCATTTACGGCTATTCTTGCAGTGCATCGCTGCGACAGAGTAATGAGGTCAAATGAGGAGACTGGAGTTGCGCTCAAACGAGCTCTATTGGACTGACTTGCGCGCGCAAAAGAATTGGGCAATCGGCGGCGGCGAAGCAGCAAGTGTATTCGGCGGTCGTCTATTTACCAATGCGCGTTTCGTTCGGCAGTCCTTAATTTAGAGTTGTAATGGAAACATCTAGATCGCCAGCCAAGAGATACTGGAAAACACCGGAACATTACGAAAACATGCGCTTGCCTGCGAGCATTCGAGACTAGCCCCGGCCTATCGCGCGCTAGAAAGAAAGCTATAAAGGCGCTTTTCGCGGTACCGAACATGATCAAAAAGCCTAAAACCGTTCCGTGCGTCGGAATGACAGTGACAAAACCGTATGCCGGCGGCTGTTGAAAAGAAATACGCATGTGAATTGTTTGCGGCCCTACTTCCCCTTTATATGGGCATCCTCCCGATTCCTCCAAAATAAAGAAAGTAAACAAAAACTCTCAAAATCAAAGCATCTTGAGTCTTCACGGCCCGTAACAGTGCCTAACAGGCACTACGTAACATGCATGATGTGTGGGCGCGCCTCTTCCCACTGGGATGTGGTCGCGCCGTCGGATATAACTCCGTAGTCAAGGTATCCGATGGGTCGAACGACTCTGGACTCTAGACTGAAGTGCCGCAAGAGCTGTTGACTGAGTCCACCGTGGCGTATCGGCGTCCAAACAAACACTTGGCTTGAGCTCTGTGTCATGTCGTCCTTCATGTCTTCTGTCATGTCGTCCTTTATATGTCATCTCGATCTTGAAAAGGCGAACCAACGGGTCCCTCGCACATATTTTCCCTCTCTTTCTTATGGGAAACGCCTCCAAGACCTCGCGTGCTTTCGTATCTCTACTTCTGCCCTGAATCCTTATCTCATGAAGCCGTGTTTCACATACCTTACAGTGCACACATCTGTTTTCCCCCGGCGCGTGTTCTGCCGCTCGGTTGCACACGAAGCAATTAATTGTCGTGTCCAAGCAGGAAATTAATTGCTTCATGTGCAATCGAACGACAGAAATGAGCTGTGGGAAAAAGGTGTGTGCACTGCAAGATATGCGAACCACAGCTTCTTGAGTTAAGGATTCTGGGTAGAAGTATAAGGTACGAAGGCGCACGAGGTCTTGGAGGCGTTTCCGATAAGAAAGAGGGAAAACATGTGTGAGTGAAACGTCGGTTCGCCTTTTAAAGACCGAGATGACATATCTTGAACGGTTTGTTTGATGGGTTTTATTGTTGTTCATGCCTTGACGTTTCTTTATATTTACTTACTTTGCAGTGAATAAAGGTAAGATGAAGTTAGCGCTCGTCCTACGTCGTCCACTCTTGCGTTTCTCACTTCTTAGTGCTATTATTTTCTGTCTGGAACAGTAAGCACCATCTAGCACAAATTGACGTTCTTCTAAAAGTAATACTCCCAGTGCCTAGATTGCCTTCCGATTCTTCGAGCACGCCACTAGGATTAGTTCCTCCAAAAGAGTCCTCCCACTCAAATATTTGAAGGAATTGAATATAATCACCGTTTTGAGGGTATATAATTTGCGCAGACCGTTGGCAACAATGGCTGAGTCAGTTGCACTACAAGCAAACATGCCGGGGAATCCACACACCTAATAATTACTTGCAACTACGTGTAAACGACACGTCTAGGTTGTGTTTCCGTACAAAGAATTTGTTCACTGGGTGCGAGTGGTGCTGTTAAATACGCATGAATGTACCCCATTTGTTCCATTTGATAAAAACTTCTATATTATGCAGGCATGTGTCCCTTCAATCATGCTTTTGTTTGAGTAGGTGACACACCATAATTAAAGACTGGATTTTAGGTAAAAGCCTACTTTTTTTCATTGCATGACATGCACACTGCTTTTTACAAATGCGCACGAATTATGTTTTTGACAATGCTTCTAATTCTATTTTTATAGTTCCTGTAAATTCCTATTTCAGTGATAGCGCCTATAAATGCCTATTTTCGATATTAATGCAGAAAATGTGGTCTTGAAACAAACAGCCCTGGAAGAGCATGGTGATCACGTGAAAAGGAAGAATGTCTGTGGTAAAATAGTAACCTATCGGGTGTGTCCGCGCTTTTGCTAATTTTTTGAAGTGAGTTTTGTTTTCATCTCAATAATTTCATGTAGGTCTCAAGTGGAAACCACTGGAAAGTGCAGGGTAAACAGGATTAACTGTCTAAGATCTCTAGCCGGCAGTCTGCGTTATTTTGTGGTGTACTCCCATAGCATGTTACCCTTGTCAAATGATTTATGCGGCAATCTTATACAGTTTGCCTCATTGGGAAGCTGTTAGTGATGCTTGCATACAATGACAAAGTTTTCGGCGGTTATCAACAGCATTTAGCAGGAGGCTTAATAATGTTTGCAAGAAGTCCACCCTTAAACTGTCATTCCCGCACTATATTCCCTCGTGCCTTCAAATGGACGGAATCCGTCGCTCTTCGCCAGATTGCGTACGTTCCCTGTAAGAGCGCCGTTAACGAAATGAGAAGCAGTGCTGGGGCGCCACACTTCGTTGTTTTTATATTTGGCAGGAATTTCTACTGGGCTTGTCAGCCCTGCCAAAGCGACAACCCTCGAAGTGCGCATTCATTCGACAGTGCACTACATACACCGTGCTACACGCAGATAGGGATACTTTTCTGCCAACCATATGCCAACATATTGAGCACGTATCAAACGCGTTTTATTTTATTTGCTGAAGTTATCCGAAAATTGCGAGCATGCAATTGACTGAAGCCTTTTTGTATGGATCTTTCATCACGTGCCCCTAAATAAAACAAAGCAGCTTATATTCTTAAAAATTTGCTTCTCTAAAATTGCGCTATTGACTCGCTTGGTCGGAAAGCGGTCTCTGTGCCTTAGTTTGAGCTTAGTTTGAAAGTTTGAGAGGAGTCCTAATCGTGTTGGAAAAATATAGACATGGTTTCATGTCACAGACCCTTATCCAACCGTTTTTTAGCAAATTTAACAGTTGGTTCTTAATATTCAGCTTTACAATACGCAGTAATATATTTGCCAAGTTGGAGGTTAATTTGCGAGAGAGATGAGAACCCCTGATACGTTTCATCCAATTGTATGCCGTAAATTACAAATGTGATATCCAAAAAGGATTTAGACAGACAGTGTACCTTTCTTTCCTCAAAAGCCATCTAAATAAAAAAGCAATTGCGGAATAAAAAGCTGGTATTATAGCCGCTATCAATTGTATTTTAAATACAAAGCTTGAGCGTCATGCTAATTTCACCCTCGTACTACATTACACATCAAATCATGGCTTTTTATTCATTAGACAAAACATCCTGTTACTAGGTTAAAATGTAATACCGCCTTGAGGTCGCCCTTACAAATGATAGAAATGTTTTGTACGCTAACCTAAGCCAGGCCTTAGTTGCTGCAAACATTGCATGGAAAAATACTTCAATCACCGTATTTAATCGGTTCCTACAGGAGTATTGTTTACCGTTTCACCCAAATCTACACTGTAAAAAACAGTTTCGAGCCGTTTTACGGAGATAGGCTTCAATGGATACGAGACAATCCCGGCGACTCTAGATTTTGGGTCTTTATAGATGAAGCAGAATTCAAGAAACTGCTTCCTTATCTTAAACGTCTAGCTGAAAAGCTTGGCGCTGCCTTGATGACAATGATTTTTCGTGTATCCTTTAGGCCTTCAAAGAGGACAAACGGGGAAATCTATAGACAACGTTTTTAACCAATCTTTGAACATTTTGTACCCAAATGACGTTGACCAAATCAACGATTGGCTTCTTTACGTGCGTCCAACAACCTACATGGACTCATCCGGCATTTTGCTGAAAGCGTTCCACCTATAGATGGTCCATGGCACCTGCAAACTAATTTACATCACTGTATTTGTGAACACCGCAAAGATTGCAAGGAATGCAGTGAATTTTTTTTACAAGCCAGGGATGTATTCTGAAAGCGCTTATGCCGTATGCTCTTTAAAATATGAGTTGCCGGAAGTGCCTCTGCTACTGAAGCCTATCATAACCCGTGAATGGTACAACTGCTATTCTGCACCGTAGTGTATATATTTCTTTTATTTTTACCTACCCCTTTCTTTTTCCCTATCACTCACCTCTTTAATTTCCTCTACCTTCTCCTCGCTATCCCTTTATTTCCGCCGCCCCAGTTCAGGTGCTTCAGATATAAGATAGCAGATACCGGGGCTGGCAAACATCTTTTCTTTCCTTTTGTACATACAATAAATAACCACTACCACCACAATCTACAACTGCTACCTTTCCGACCCAAAGCCCGGTATAGTTTGTCAGCTAATTATAGTCTCACCAAGGATCGTCTAAGATGCTCTTTCTTGCGGCAACCTCGAAAGAGATTTGGCGTCCCTGTGCGACAACTTCAATTTTCTTTGGACCACTAATGAAAAAAAGAAACATAATTGGTGAGACCTCGCTTGTCTTACTAATAAGAATGTATGAATGTACATGGCTGCTAAGTAGTGGAGAGCACGCGATCCGCTGCGATTGCTGGTTTTGAATATTAAAATGCGCACTTGTCAAACGAACTCGTGCAAGTTGGCAAGCATATCAAGGGGGTTAATGTATGCAAATCGTGAAAAGAGCCGCTGGGCTGTCACGAAACACTGGCATGCAGTTTTTTTTTCAAATCGGGTGGTCTTTACAGTTGTGTGCAGCACCGTGCATACAATACAAAATTGCTGCCTTTTCTAGTAGAGAAATTGCCGAAAAGATCCACACTACGGTACAGCCTTCTTGAAAAAAACGAAGGGTTTTCAGTGGTCACGCGGTCTTCGACAATACGTTCTCGCTAACGTTTTAGGATACCAAGGATAACAGCCATCGAATATTTCTAATTGCAAGCGCAGTTGAATAACTTTCGTTGATATCGACTGTTTTGTTTTAGCCTGCCGCAGTCTTTTGAACGAGATGGGGCATAACCTCCAGGCCTTTACTCAGTGGATGGTTGGAGCGCTGTTCAGTGGTTGCCATTCTAAATGAACGGTGTTTATCTTGGGCTCTCAGCGGATGCACGCCCTTGGTCAAAAGTCCTGAAGCCAACCGATGTTCATCTCAGCCGCAACATGTAGCCATCAAACCATCATTAAAGCCCAAAAGACATTTAATTTGTTTAGAAATGATTTTTTATCACTACTAGAAAACGTCTCCTAGCATTTCACCATAATTTCTTTATTGACGCCGTAACGGCTCAATTTACGGCTGAGACGAAAGCCATATTTAGCATCAACCAGCAATGTACGGTGACAATTTGTCGCGTCAGTGTGTTTCGGGTGTCCCCATTATTGTAAAGGGATGCACCATAAGAAAATGACTTGGCGCCAGACGCTTGAATCCACTAACTAGAAAAAACTTTTTACATAAATTACAACGTATTTGGGAATGTTGAAGCATCGTGCAAGTCGACAGCAAAATGTTCATACTTTGAGCTCACTTACCGAGTAACTTAAGGCCACTTTGTGTTTTTCCTAATTGCATGACCTCCTCTGAAGCATTCATTTCTTTCCCTACATTTTTAACATAACATTATTAAATCTGGCAATGAACACCTCGCCTTTTAGTCAGTGCCTGAAAGGCTTTCGGCAGTTGTATTTGTGTTTTACCGTTTTACTGTCTTCCAGGCACATGAAATGTGTTTTTAATGGGCTGCTAAAACAATTGCCGAGACTTTTCCTCGGCTGACAACGACCACCCCTTCGCTTTGCCTAAACAGGTGTATTGTAATGTATGCCGCCAGCCGGCATTTAATAATAGGTTTTTAATGTTGCGTCCTAAATTCCAAACTTCTCACTCCCGTTTTTAATTTTGATTCAAAATTTGGAGCGCGGATGTTCAATTTTATATAATAACATTTTTGATAGTTTTATGTGCCTACAATTCTCGGTTTGGCGCTTAAAATGCCGTTATAATTGCCGGTTTTGGGTGCCTAGTACGTGAATTGTTAGTGCCTAAAAATCCGGCTTCTATCAAGGTAATCAAGGGGGTATTTGAGTGCCTGTGCTAATACGGTCGCTAAATTCCGTGATCCCGAAATTCCCATAATAAAGAGTACTGGGAGCCTGCAATGTACATAACCGTGAATAGCAGATCGTGATGTCATAGCTTAGATTGCTCAGCTAGAAATACGTTGATGCCAGCTAGAATTAAAGAAGATGCGAAACAGCCTTTTAACTGTATATTTATGCCCTGAACGCAAATGACGGCTGTAACTGATGACTAAAAGAAACGCAACCGAAGGCACTGTCATTGTTATCAGCAGGAATACACTCACTGCAGAGATAAGGCCTCTAACAGCATCGCCCAATAAATCTGGTCTTCAGCTAGCTGCATCCACTCAACCTCTCAAAACTCAACAGGATAGTTAAGAGGGACAGTTGGTGACACATTATCCGAAAAAACAGTGCGAACAAACGGGGACGAACAGCGCTTATTCCTGTGGTTTCTTTCTTTCCTCCCCGTTTGTTCGCACAGTTTTTTTTTTTTTTTGGATAATGTCTCTCCAAACTCCTTACCCTGATCAGCGCTCTTTCCTTTCCTTCACTTAAAATCCAATTCGTTACTGTTAGCGAGCGTCTGTTATTGTCTCTTCACACAAGATGTTTTACCCCTGCCCATTACCTCTTGAATTCCAATAACTCGTGTTATTTCTCAGAACCACTCTGCACACTTGCTAACCCTTAACTTGGCGCCTGTCATTTTCTGTTAGTTCCCTGTGTTCCCCTCAACTAAGGTAGAGCATTTTCATTAGCTGCCATGCTTCAACCCCATAGCTGAGCACAGGTGATATGCAAACGGTAATGTTATTTCCTCACGAGCGATATCGGTAAGTTTCTTGTTGTCATCTGTGAGAACTTTCTAAATTCGTTTACTGCTCTTATTAGAAGTATGACTACTTCCTGTCAGCAAGCTGTGAATAGTATTGGAAGATTGTGTCTCCTTGCCTAACAGCGTTTTTATAAAACTTTTATTCATTTCTTTATAGAGAGCTAAGGTTGCTGTGTAGCTCCTAAAGATATTTTCTTGTAATTTCTTATGTGGCTCTTTTAAACCCTAATTTACATCTGCCTTTCGACGGAGGTTTCAACTGTGCGAAATGCCTTCTCGTAATAATGGAGGTTATGTTTAGTGGATGGTTTTAGTTCGAGCAATTTTCTATCATCGCATTGGTAGTATGAGTATGATCAATGGAAAGTATACCGTTTACTAAATACTGCCTCCGCCTTTGATTGAAGTATAAGTCTGTCTTAAGTTTATAAGTCACTACCCGAGTAAATACCTTGTACGTGACTGCTAGTTACCCGACTGGTCTGCAAAATTTCAAGTCTTTGACGTCCCCTTTCCTCTGAATTTAAATAGTGTTATCATCATTCCATGATTCCATCATCCTTTATGTCATAAGACACTGCGTATACAAGAGGCCAGTATATTTATCACGCAGTCCCCACCTCATTACAACCAATCTGTTGTTACCATATCCTCCAAACATGCTTTACCCATTTTCAGAGCTTCTAAAACTTTAAACCTTGTTTTTTGTTACTGGTGTAATGTTCGCTAATGGTTCTCTACTGCCAATTTCTCTACTTTGGCTACTGCATAGGTAGTAATTCCTAGAATATTTCTGCTCAACTTGTCCTTGAGTGCACACATCAAATGTTTTATAATGCCTAATTTTCTTCGCCTTTGTAAGGCTACCACCATTCTTAATTACAAGATCAATTTCCTCCATACTATATCTATTTATGTTGAACACATTACGCTTATTGAATACATTTGATAGAACTTCCATTTCTGTCCTCTTTGTTGGGTTGAAGGTTACCACATTTTAGCATTTCTTATTCAAACATTTAATCTGCTTTCATTACTTACTGCAATGGTCCGTAATATTCTGCCACTTCTGTCGCCAACTTAATCACAGGCAACAATCAAATGCATGCGCTAAGGGAGAAGGCGGCCAATGCAATCACAAATGCGGACAAGATAATCAAAGCAGCCGAGGCGTTCCACACTGCTCTATAGAGTACCATAAGCAGTTGGGACAATACTGAGATTGGCAGTAGTGGAAAAAAGTCAGACGTTCTGCCAATGAAGGACGAGGGTCAAAAATATTTAGAAGCTATAAAAAAAAAGAGGAAATAAGATGGGGATGATCAAGCAAGTATAGCAGATCCACGCAGGAATTTGCAAAGAGAACGTGAAGGATGAAGAAGAGGTTTTGGACTGGACGAGCGCGTGATAGACTGAGCGCCATGTTGCTACATCGACAAACGTATGAAGAGCCGGGTATTGAACGCAGTGTAGAGGCGTCCTGGTCTCTGTCCTCTTTCTTCAGCAATTTGTGGGGCCAAAGCCCGGGTGGTAATGAGAGAAGAGCCTACATCTATCCTTCCTGGAGGTTACACGAGGAACGACAATGAACAATGACCCCCCAAGGAAGATTCCAAGAGCTCCGCCATCGAAGCCCACCGGAGAAGGAAGAAAAGGGCTTCAGCGATACGACTTGGACCGCATCATGAAGAAACTCGATATTCAACGAGCTTTTCTGACCCGGCTGTTTCATCAGGCAAGAGAACTTTTGAATTCAAACGCAATAAATATTCATGCGCTAAACTTATGCAAGCGAGACTAAAAGCATGCAACGATGGCTTGCGCTTACTGAACGAGAAGCTACAGACTTTTAAAGGCGACGTTTGTGCTGAAGAAGACACAGCTGCACTAGAGTATGAGAAAACTGCCACGTAGACAATGACGTTCCTCTGTAACCTCATCGAGAACCTTCAGGCGCCCTCTGATGCTTGCAACAGCCATTGGTCAACGAAGACAGCAGTTGTAACGGAGATTTTCGCTGAATCACCTTTCGATTTAATCATTGTTTCGGTCACTGAGCTTAAAGAAAAACGAGTCCAAAGTTCTACCATGGTTACATCGATGCCTGAATTTCATTTTCCCGTGTCAGCTCCAAAGGCATTATCAGAGTAACCTGATTACACCGAGTCATCGTTTAGAGTCATGGATAAGAGTAGTAAGTTTGCGTGTCCAGGGCAATGCCGTCAGTGACCGAGGAGTCACTGCTCAACTGCAGAACACACCTTTGGTAGAAGCGCATGACAATAAAGGGCCGATCCAGGCAGAGTTCTCCCACAGACAGTTCTCCCACAGTAATGAAACATCGAGTCAATTACACGCATCCAAAGGCGGACAAAGAATTCTGGGCAGTTTACTAGCAATATTGTTTTCGGACCGCCAACAAAAGAAGATGGCGAACGAGTGCAATATGTTTATCGTGCACCTGACGAAATACACACGGAGCGATCATCCAAAGTAATCAACTATATCGGCCTGTTGAGGAATGAGACTGGCAAGGAGGAGCCTGTGGGATGTTGCGCCCTCACTCAACTTCCTCAGGTGTCATGAACTGTAAACAATGGAAGCGCATTCAGTAGCCCTAAGCAAAACAAGAAATACAGTGACCAGCATAGATACTCAGTCTCCCGCAAAGAGCTTCTAGTGCGGCTTCTGGGAAGTATATGCGAGAGGAAGACGCTGCCGCAGTGATTTAAGTTGCCATGCCGACCCCTGTAGAAACTAAGAACGATGCGTATCTATTCCGCCACTCACAATCGGAGCAGTTCACTCAGCGATGAGCATCAAGGACGGGAGGACCTTCCCACTTCGATCGAGCAATGATGGGCGCGCGGTCGGGACGGAGTCAGATGGGTGATCGTGACAGACCCACAACCCGCTGCTCAGCGCCTAACTGTGCAACCTCTCCAGAAGCTTGGGAGCTTCGCTCTGCGGAGAGAGATGCGGAGGCGAGAACTGAACAGGTTGTCAACGATGCTATCACACAAACGCGAGAACTGACTCGTGCAAAGCTGCAAGCGCTTGTCCAGTGCGAAAGGCTGGTGAAGAAAGACAATGAATCATCGAACAGCCTAGAAAATTGGCGGCCCTTGTTTCACAAACACAGGAAGAAAAAAGGCCAGTGCTCAGGAAAAGAACACGGTGGAAACCAAGGGTTGTGTCGTGCTAAAGTGTGTGTTTGTGTGTCAGCTGTGCCAAGCACTGACGTCTAGGATGTACGTATCTAACTTCGTGCTGAGCTATGACTTCCAACAGCAGAGGGTAGCATAGTACATACTTAACTCCTACACGAACCAAGGGATTCACGTTGTGTTTTGCACTGTGGTGAGTCATTCGCTGAATCAATGCAGTCCGTTGCAAAGCCTATAGCAGAAGTATGCTCAAAAAAACTTGGACACTCTGCGGGCCTAATGTGTGATTCGAGTCTGGGCTACCACGCTCTACTGATCCATCTTGTTCTCCACTGTTAAAGTCCTGTTACGCATGTTACAAGTCAGTTTTCGTGGAGTATCTATACTGTCATCCTTGGCGATATTCAAGAGCGATAATGTAAGAACCGCCTTCATTATGTTGGTTATCAGAGAGCACTGAGGTGACACCATTCTAGCTTCGACCTACATCTCACCTCAGGGCGGGGAGTGTATCGCAGATTCACGCAGGAATCTGCAAAGAGAACGTGAAAAATGAAGAAAGGTTTTGGACTGGAAGTAGCTCGCGACAGCACGCGTCCACTCAACGTTTCGCGCCCGTGCATCGGTCGGACGTCAGTCGCGGACTGGTGCTACTATGCTAGCGTGCTGTAGTGTTGTTCTGCTGTCATCTCCTGACTGCTGTATCCTGTCTTGTCTGCGAGCCTAACCGCTCCCTCCGGTGAGGCTATTTCACGTCGGGGGATTGTCGCGAAGTTGTTTTAAACAGAAATTAGGATTCATGTTCAATTAGGCCTATAATGCCTCTAGCTTCTCCAGGTGGGGGTTAGGCATCCTGGTTTGCCAGTCTGCCGGCCCAAAGCTTGGACTTGGAATCTTTTGGAAGGATTGGAATAAGTATAATACCAGTGGCACTTGTACCAATTGGGGATGGATTTCTCAAGATGAAAAATCCAAAAATAATCCAGGAGCAGTTAAAGGGTGTCACCTCCAACTACCTAGAAATCTCTCAGATGCGTCCGTTTGGCAGGAGAGGTATCCTTTTTAAGTCCTCGAATATACAATGTGTGTCAGACTTGCTTCGATGCACGTCGTTTGCATCACTGCCAGTAAATCCTTTTATACCTGAACAGCTGGTATGTGGAAAAGGTATTATACGCGGCGTGAATTCGTCGGCTTCAACGCAAGAAATGATCGAATGATCGAGGAATTCAATGAGGCTGGCATTGGCATCTTATCCCTATTCCGTTGCAGCAGGGATGCTGGTGGCTCCAGGGTGCCGACAGAATCTAAAATAGCGACGTTTACCAGGGCTAACTGTCCAACAGAGATTACGATATGCCCTTGTGTACCGTGTAGATCCCCTGAAGCCTCGCCCTTTGCAGTACAAAGACTGCTGGCGATTCGGACAAAGCAGCAAGGCGTGCAAATCCGCAACACGCTGCAGACTGTGCGGCGACAACCATTCATCTGACATGTGCACCTCTTTTGTGGTAATTTGCACACTATGTCACGCAGATCACCCTGCTTATGATGACGCATGCTCAAAACGTGAAGATGAGCAAACTGTTCTCGACATTATACAGCATAAAAAGTGTTCTAGAGCAGATGCATATGCGCAGCTAGACCATAAGAGGAATTCATATGCAGCTTGTGCAAAACCACTAGCTTCGGATGTGGAAACAGGCATGAAAAAGTCGACTATCTCAGCTGTAGCGAAATCACTTGAGGGTTTCTTCGAGCATATGTTAAGCATGGTTACAGAAGCTGTGTCACAGGCCAAGGCTACAAAGATTGATTCGACCGAAATTTCAGCTTTGCAAGTTGGCAACCCTGGTATAGCTGAATGTCATGCTCCTATGATTGCTAGGGCCTCTGTTGAGGGAGCTTCTACCCAGATGACGCCTACTCCTATTTCTTCAATGAAAGTACAGGGTAAGGGTCCTGTGGATACTCACGAGTCCACCGTTTGCCCATTGGATGTAGAGATGACATGTTCATCCCAGATGCGCAGCGCTTCTTCATCTCCCTCAAAATCCGCCAGTTCTAATAATAAAGTAAAAAAGGTTCCCCTAATCTTAAGAATAACACCGATGTCTTAAAGGAGGTTGTTACAGCCCCCCGGATTCTGCAATAATCATAGCGGGGTTAAAAGTACTACAGTAGAATTGTCCTTCAATTGCATCTTCGTTTCACGATTTACAGGATCATATCTCAAATTTCAACCCAGACATAATTTTACTACAAGAAACTTGGTTTTTTCCAAATCGGCAATTTTCTCTAAAATATTTTAGAACTTTTTGATCAGATCGCACTACCTGCCGGGGTAGCGGCTTGCTAACATTAATATCGTCAAAAACATTTCATCGGGCGAAGGTGTAACACAAAATCCTACGACGAGACTGCGAACTGCTTGCAGTTGGTATCGCAATTCCACAGTGTGCTCCTCTCACTATTGCAAATGTCTACTTTCCAACAGGTGTCCGTACGACAGATTGTTTAAGTGATCTATTGAGTTCAACCAACAGACTGATTATTGCTGGTGATTTTAATTCGCACCATGTTATTTGGGGTTACCGTTCAGCTATATGTGGGCAGCGGCTTTGGAACTGGATGTCTGTAAATGATGTGCGTTGCTGTAATAGTCCAGGCATAACCTACATGCGAGCAGCTTCTAGGTCAGTAATTGATTTAACGTTAGCAGCAAATGGAATAAAGGTCTCATCATGGGCTACGGTGGACTGTGGTAAATCTAGCGACCGCTTCCCAGTTACATTTAGTATAGAATCTGCTCCCCTTGGAGTAATTACTTGTGAACAAAAATTTGTCAACCATGAAATCTTTAAAAAGATAGTGAATTCCTCTTTTTCCTTCATAACATCATCTCAGAATTCTGACCGTGCTCAACAAGCACTCTCTTCTTTGTTAGACGCCACTGAGCATTCAGTGTTCACTGTGAAATCGTCTGTCCCTAACAAAATGTCGTGCCGATGGCGGAACGAAGAATGTGAAAAAGCATTCCGTCGTAGCAAAGCTGCATGGAAGAGCTTTTCCCATAACCAGTGTCCCCAAAATTAGATAAATTATAAATTTTATGCGGCTTTATTTTAAAAAAATAATTCGTATAGCAAAGGATGAGTATAATGCTAATATGAATATTTATCTCTCTAATCCAATTAATTTAAAGGCATTGTATGGGTTCATGAAACGCAACCAAAGTTCATCTCCATCACATGTAACCGAATCAGAGGTGTTATCATCCAGTGAAGCGAAATATACATTTGAACAAATTGCGAACGGCCTTGCTATTCGCTTTCAAGCGCAAACGGTGGCTCCGTTACTTCGG
>JAJIZL010123367.1:0-10835 GCA_023969395.1 Amblyomma maculatum | reverse complement strand
GTGTGTGTGTGTGTGTGTGTGTGTGTGTGTGTGTGTGTCTACGTGCGTGCCGCGTGTATGCTTATGTGTGCTATTATATATGTGACATCTACGCACACACATCTCAGATACCTTTAGCGTTTCTCACGGCATAAACTTAGGTGACGCCGCTTGAGCGTATCCCTTAGTGTTGAAACACTACAATGCTGAGCAATAAAGGGGATCATTTTTGGCCGTAATAAAAGCTGATTATTGCACAGGTGATTCAACGTTATATGATTACAGCGTATCGTCATAACCTGCTCTGGAGTGCTTATATTTGTTTTCTGAAAAAAAAAATAAGCAAATTGAGAGTCTGCATGCTTACCTGAGCAAACGTTTACATGAAACAGATCTCATGTGCTATCCAAATAAGGCATAGTTAACTTCATTTAAAAAGCTGCCACTTATTTTAATTGCTTTTTATATCATAGGAAGGCTCATTTCATTAAATTTGAAGTGAATTCACAGTGCTAGAGAAATACACTGTGTTTAGGGCCGACGTTTAAGGTATTCAATGGTGAACCTTCGCTGTTGCTCGCACAGCCACTTCATATGCATCGCTCTCCTGAATACCTTCTCTTAGAGCAGATGAGCCTCTTGCGTTATCAGACCGCCACTGCTGCGCTGCGAAACAACGGCATGAGTCGATGATTTTTCTATGAGGGCAGAACTATTGCAACGGGAGGACAGCTCGTTCTCTCGTGCAGCTGTAAATTTGCGTCATGCTTATTAATGCTGTAAAAGGCTACGTAATTAAAAAGTACATTTATAACGTCGTTCTAGATCTTTCTGCAATTAAAACAAGATGTCTCCGCGTACTAGAATACCCAAAGTAATTGGCTACCAAAATGCAGGGATATAATAGCTGACTACACTCCCCATCAAATACGCCATGATTTTATGCGCTCGCCTCAACCTGGTCCCAAACATGGCGCAAAACGTCTTCCATTTACGGAAATAGGCAACACATTTTTAACCGAAAAGCAGCGCATCCTTTACGTCACGAAACATATTTGTGATATCATTGTATTACGTGTATGCATGACGCATCTCATACTATACAACGCCAGCCAATCAGATTTCAGGAAGTGTCTCTTGACGGCCAAAAAAGTACACTCCTTCCTATTGTTAATACCAGCATAAGTGCATTCCTCCCAACCACCAATGCCTTCTTTTTACCGACACAATTAGTTATATCCAGGCGGTAACAATAGCTCTGTTAAACATCCCTTTTCAAGGTCACATCATTTTGACGTCATCTCATAAAGCGACGTCGAGAGCTCAAAAATTCGTGCCACAAATTTGAAATACGGGGTTATTCTGGGAACTAATAAGAGACACAATGTGGCGCTGAACAGCGGCCATGCGCGTCGAGAATAGGGCCCCAGATCTCAAGTAGCTGACGTCGCGATGATACCGTCAAAAAAAATTTTCCAAAAGAATGTCCTCAAGCTTCGCGTAATAAGTTCTAGCAAACTTTTTAATGCTGTAGCAGAGAAGCTACGAACAACGCAGAGGGGCCAATAACTCAATATCATCAAAACGCGCATGTCCGCGCATGCGTGACCAGAGGTATCGGAAGGGAATTTATGGACAATAATAAGAAGGGTGAAAAGGTTTAAGCCGGCCCCCTAATTTCATAAAAGTCGCCCTGGGCGTTTATACTCGAACTTAGAGATATTTAAAATGTGCTTGAAAACGAATTCAACGCTATATTCGAAACAGGTATGAAACTTACGAAATTGAAAATTTGAACTGTTAGTCCATTTCAGGAAAGCGGAGGGGAAATGATCGCAAATACCGGGCCGACCGCGATATTACCTAAGGTTGCACACATAATGGAGAAGTAAAGCACCTTTGTAATGCAAACATTTTGCATAAAATATTCTTCGAATAACAGGACGTATTACGTGCTCACAAAAAAATGAAGCCAAATTTACTAACATAGTTCTCTGTTTATACAATCAAATAAATAGCAAACATTATTGCAGTCTTAGCTCTATCGTTAGAAATAAAAAAGACATTTGACATGGTATACAATGGGGTTTATTAGTAAAGAACTATACTATGTTTGAGATGCTGTTCTTGCCATTTATTTCTGAATTTTTTTATGACCGACGGCAGTTCGATAAACTATACAATAGGTACAGTGAAATTCACATCATAAATTATGGCGTACCAGAAGGAAGCCCGCTAGAATAATACCTTATAACATATGTATTCCTATCTTGGCCTGCTGCAGCTGAAATCTAAAACTGTTCAGTACTCAGACCCCACTGCATCTGCAGTTCTAATTCAGTACTTTCACATGGAAATGCATAAGCTTGCGAGAGAGCGTACCAGTGGTTGTAGATTCGTTCAATCACAATTCAGTTTTCATAAATTTTCAAAGAACGATACTAAGTGCTTCAGGAACCCTCATGAGAAGCCTTCGTTAAAAAGGAACTTATATCTTCAGACCTCCAATTGTAAGAACAACGTAACGGACGTTTGCCGAAAGCTGAGGACTGTCGTGGCCATTATCCGAGTAAAACATCCCGTGAACAATCGAAGAGTTTGTTATATAAAAAGCGCTAGTGGAATTGATAAGTTTATAAGCGCTAGCTGCATCCCGTTACACGGTACACGTTCTGACGATAAGAACAAACTATGTTATCCGCGTATTTAAAGAATATTGTAAACAGCTTATAAGCGATGGAACAGAATGTGATCAAGGAGACACATAGGAAAATACGGCATTCTAGAGATACTTCCAGCGCACGAGGTGACCCGTTGTTACTATTCAAGCGTTTTTAATTAATTGGTAAGAAATGCGTCATTAAAGAAACTGGGAAAGATGCTGAACCGCTAGTCTTTACTAAATATAAAAATGAAGCCAGAAGTTTCTCCGTGTAATGAACTGGCTCTTCAACTGTATGGTTTAAACTCACAAACTAAAATTCTGGAAGATGTAAGGAAATGGCGTTTAACTTTGTTTTTTTTTTTAGATGAGTTTTTATGTGTGGGGGGCGGGCATTTTTGTTTGTTTGCTAATAGGAAAACTTGATGTGTCTTATGTTTTCCCGCTTTCTGATAACGTATATATGATATATAAATTTTTTTGATGATTTAATTCCTCTAAAAGATGTAACACAGGCTACCTGCTCTTCTAACATCCCCTGGGAGCTGAGATCACAATTTTCTGTATTTTTGTCTGGAAGTAAATAGGGGTCGATTCATAGGTCAATTCATTTATGAATCGCGTAGAGGAGCGGGTCAGAAATGGGTACTTTAATATGACCTTTGGTTCTAGATATCCAGTTCATTAATGTATTAGGCTCTTGCAAAAGTTGGTTTCCGTTTTTAAAACTCCAATTACTTTTAAAGAAATTAAATGGGCACTGCAGCTCTACGTTTAGGCGCATACAAGGTAGGGTTATGGCAGCTGTCAGCTAGCCCCCTGGGAGATCCTTGTTTACCGTCATGAAATTCGCTATGCTCCTTATTCTCTTTATTTATGACTCCGCAACGTACTGCGAAAGAAATTAAGGGGTCACTTAATGTCAGCCTTTAGGGCACTGCAAGGAAGCGTTAATTCCTGCTGTCGGCTGCCTCCCCTTACGATTGCTGCTTTGAATTCACGCCATTTTCTACTCATTTATTTATTAACCTCCTGATTTGTGACTTCATAGCTCCACTTACTGTTAAAGAAACAAGAGTGCACTTAAGGAGGATCTTTAGAGTATTACAACGCAGGGCTAATGAATATTGTCGGCTGCCTCAACATGCGGGTCTTCCTCTTCATTCGCGCAATTCGCTACTCATTTACACAATAATTTCCTTATTTCTGGCTCTGTCAGTCTTTTTGTGGTTAACGAAATTAAGGGGACACTTAACGTCTGGTTTTAAACGTATTGCATGGCAGCGTTATTGGTTGCTGTGGGCTAGCTCCTCTTGCGGATGTTTGCCTGGGCGTAACTGATACTGAATAAATCTGCAATATCTTGATTGATGACTGCATTATCGCACACCTACCTATTAGCATGCATTTCTGTAAGTAGACCTCCCATTGTAAGCACCAATCGTCATCGATTTAGAGTTCGGCTTTGGCCAAGACGGGCCAACGTGACTGCCTGGTCCCGGAGTAGCTTGTCCCACTCGTGGGATCCAACGGTGCCCTGGGGGTATGACTGCATTTGCGTGGTGGTAGCGTTCCTTTCTCCCTCATCTTTCTTCCCCTCCCCCTTCTCCAACTATCTGCACCTCGGCAGTGGTGGTGTCGACACCATTGGCAGTCAACCGGCCAGTGCACTCCCCCTTCATCTTCATACCAACCACTACCACCACCATCCAAGGGTGGCGATGTGTTCAATTCCAAACTTAACCTGGCCCCTCCGAAGATAAGCTCGAGTTCGAAAAGAATGCCAGATCGGCAATGGCACGCGGTCTCGCGATGTCAGAAAAGCCGTTGATAAAGCAGTGTCAGAATAACAAAGGGAGTTTGTAGATGAGTGTGCAACATGAAGTGCGGGTTCCGTTTTGCTTACAGTTGCCAGTGTGCGCTGTTATGTGTTTCTCTCTGCGTGTTTGTCCACACTGCGCCTCCGTTCTGGGTAAAGTTGTGTCAGGCCATGTCACCTGTTAACTACCGCCTGCCGGTAGCATGGTCAGGAATTTAACTCACGGCACCGACACCGGATTTTCAGCACGACAAGGCAAGTAATGTTGGTTCGCGAAGGAAATTCAGTCAAGAACAACAGCACGTGAACACAACGCAGTACTTTCTCGCCAAGTATAAGTCGCCACTGAGAGAACTGTTCATATTTCCTTTTTATGGCACAAGCTGATGTTAAAATTCTAGACTCTTTATGGGTTGGCCATTTAAAAGGCGAGACGCTGATACGTTTGTAGTCGCGGTCCGACTTCCATCATTTCCTTTGTAAATAAACCCCCCTGTGCGTACTAAGCACGTAATAATATTACTTGAACTTGACACTAATTTTATACTTAGCTGAAGCTCCTCACATATGCGTCTGAAGCTCATGAAGCCTGGCATCTGAACATGGACGTTCAGTAGACTGCATCGGCGTGTAACAATAGCTTTTTTGTTTCCACCAAGAATAACGAAACGGCTGACTTTTGGATCCGCGTCTGGAATCCCCCAGGGCATCATTCCAACTCTGTTGCGCAGTCGGCATAAAATATTCTGCTCTCGGTAACGTGCCAACTGTATTACATCAAGGTCGAGGACGAAGCGGCTATTATGTGGATGCTATCGAGCAGCGCGTTGCTCCTACGAGCAGAGGCTATCAGGCGTCACGACGATCAAGACGACGAGCGAGAGCGCACGCCACCCCTTCCTCGACAGCATTCACGAGGGCGTACCGAGAGGAGGTTGCGTGTCTGGTTCTTTCCCCGACAGCGCCGTATTTGTTGCTTTTACGTTCGTCTTCACGCGCGTACGCTTATTATCTGATGCTGAGCACGTCTGCTTTTTGTTTTATGCGTCAGCAACTGAACTGCTTTCCATCTTCAGGGTCACGCTTGCTCTTTTTTGAACCGGTACAAAGATGTCTGTTTCTATCGCCGATTTTACTTGACTGGCATTTAACGGGTTGAGTTTCTTTTTCCCGCGTCTCACGGTATTAGAACATGATCAACGTTACTTTTCAGAAGACGCTTAGATATTGCGCTGTAGGGGGTATATTTGTTGAAACTTAGCCTCACTTGAGGCTGTACAAATGAGATTTCCATACACAAAGAATAAATTTCCTTACTGAAATAGAGGGTTGCGCATTGTTTACAAAAAGCGTTGATTGTGTCCTCAGTGGAGAATCCGCCAGCTCCTTAAGTGTTTAAACGTGGAAACAACTCTAGGGCATTTGAGGTATTCTTCATATTAGCCTTCAATTCTAACCGCTCCAAAACTAGAACCGTTAAAAGCTTCTATAAGCATGGAATAGCACTGAAAATACCGTGCCTCTTTGTACACTCATACTTTTGGAATTGTTATCGTATGTCTTTATGAATCATATTTTTTCTGACCACCTGTGTAACCACTATAAGTATCTTCCGAGATATTCACATGTGGGTGATCCACGCCCTGATTCTGCAATGCCTTCATGACCGCTGTTGTTTCGACGGTGTAAAATGCTTCCTCGCAATCTGTAATTAAGGATTGGTTATGTAGAAGACCAGTCCGTGCGCTTCTTTTGTATGTACTAAGTAGTCAATAGAAGTTCAGATGTGATATTCATTGTGCGTATGACCTTAATGGAACGCAGAAAGCCGCGCTGTGAGTTCTAATTCACGTGCAGTAATGCTCGTACATATGTTCGCAGAGAAAAGGACACAAATGCAGTTCCGAAAGTAACTGCGGTTACCTCGAGCGATAACTCCAGCGCAGTACTGCCGAAGCAGGCTCGGACTTGTAAAGCACCTTTTCTCTGGTTGTACTTTCGCAAGTTTCTACGAGTGGTTCTTCATCATCCGTCCTATAAAGCGAGTAAACATCGTTAGGATCCCGGCAAAGTCACGAAGCGTTATCTCTCAGGTTATTAAATTATGGTTTGATGGTCATTAGGAACCTGATGAACCAACTAAATATCCAAGCACAACCTAGGTCTGATAGAGCGAGACATTTATCTATGGTATATATATATGCATGGTATATGACCTTTATTGTACCGTAATACAATCGGCTATGAGGGGTGCAAAATAAGAAGAATAGGACGACACACATATGAATTAATCATTCCCAAGTTTATTTAAAAAACAAAGCAGAATACGTAATCTTCGCTGCAAGGGATCGTGGAGAATGTTGCATTTGCGCCCATTCACTTCTCCTATAAAAAAAAAGGCGAATGAAATACGAACATTATCACGGGCCTTCGTGTATATACTAACCTGTGAATGACCTTCACGCGATAAACAGGATACGACAAGTTGCCAGCGCACTGAGCGAATGTTACAAAATACTAAATGATTGAGTTTTTATTAGTTCAAATTGCGTAACTTAAGTTGCCTGTACAGTGAGCTAGAAATATTCCAGTAATATTGCTCTTTATAGTGAAAGTGCTTGGAGCAGAAGAAATCCCACGAAAAGAGTTGTCATATGAAAAACACACTTCCAGTCATTCATATCGTCGTCCTCCTTGCACGCTCTAGCGATAGGCCTGGGAGTTGAACAGCGAGTATTAGATTTTGTTTTACATTACGCTTACTTGCTTTCGCTTAACTTAATCAGTCATTAGAGTCGTCCATCGTAGACGTTCGCTATTAAGTCTACCGAGAAGGAAGCCAATGCAGCTCTTCGCCAGGTAATTCCAGCAGTAATCGGCTGAACAAGTTCTGAACTACTCTCCAAGAATAATACAAATTATTTCTACAAACAAGCGAAGTTTGCGCTTCAGTATATTCGCACCCGTGAACTGGTTTCGAAGGCAGCATCGCGTGGCACAGTGTAGGCACTCTACGTATTTGCCTGCACCCCATGTCTCTTCCAATCGCAGCGCCCCTATTGTTTACAACTATGACGCTTGTGTATAGTATACGTTTTGTGGCGCAATGCCAAAATGTGGCCTTCGCTTCTATTTTGGCGTTGTAGATGGCTGTTTTTCTCACGTGAAACCTAAGAGGCGGAGCCTCAGGTGTCACCTAAAAGCAAGGAGTGGCGAAATTCTCGTCGTGCTGTGGGCACCATGTCCGCAAAACATTGATATTGAGACAACTTCCAGCAGAAGCCAGAACCCGGCTGGGTGCAGATTCTGCAGAAGGTAGTCCGATGTGTCACATCTTTTTGTTGCGTTGCCATCCACCTGCAGCACGGAGACCAAAAATGAAACCGATGAACATTGTTAACACAAAGAAGCGTTTTAGAGAGTCAAAAGAAAATAGCATGCTCCTTAGTACCCTTGAAGGGGAAAGCATTCTTTCGAAGCAATATGGTAGATGTTCACTGATAATTATACGAAATCTTACATTTCGGCAAAATAATCATATTTCCTCCCTAATTCACATTTATACTATGCATATTAGCAAACAAAGCCACTTTTAATCACAGATTCACACGTTTTATTGTCAGCAATGAAGCGACATGGAAACCTAGGTTATAATTTTCGTATTTGCTAGACTTTCGCATATTTTTTAACGAAATCCGGCTTCCGTTGCCGACCATAGGTAGTCCGGATTTCTAGCACTGAACCCCCCCCCCCCCCCCCCCCCCCCCATTTCGCCCATCGCTTCACAAAACATGCCCCGACTCCAACAGGGAGTGCTGCAGAGGACGTAATAATCTCTTTTTAATAGGAATATATAGGAATATATGTACACGTATACATATTCGTGCTTAGAGCACGTAACAGCCATCATAAGGTAATGGAAGTGTTTTGAATGCAGTAGCATTGCTACTATTTCATACTACTAGCTACTACCTTCCTATAAAAAGCCGATGTGCACTGTAGTGTGAAGCCGAGTGTGACCCTGCCCTTTGGCATAGAAAAAACAAAATTTAAAAATTCTCCCTGCGTTAGAATACTGTACTTTCTTTTATCTAGTGTCTTACCATGTGAAACTGTAAGCATTTACTGCTACCTTTGATATATTGCCGTCGTCTCCACCTTGATCTCTGATGAAGTTACTGGAACGGGTGTATTCTCGTTGAATATGTGGCTACATTTAAGCACTAAGTTCCACAAGAAGACGACGACGTCAGTTTCACACATTGGAGTTTACTCTGAGAATGCCCGGTTTTCCAACTCAATGATCCCATTCTTTGACGAACCGGCATTATAGAGCATGCCAACATGTGCCTAAACAGGTTGCGCGTATTGCCTATGGTTAGCAGTCGTCGCGTTAACAGGCCAGAATAAAAAAAATAAAAGGGTTGAGGGAAAAGAGAAGACGAAGACAAAGCTAAGGATAATAACTGAATAATAGTAGTTGATTGTCGGGAAAGGGAAGCCACTGCCTCCGTCACATTTTTCTGTGGAGGCCAGAACCGAACCTTAAGGGAAGGTAGGAAAATGGAAACGAAAGCGGAAATGTAGAAAGAGGTGCATTGTAGAAGGCTACCGAGAAGTTTCGGCCAAATGAGTATCTTTACCTTGCACTGACGTCGCACACGGGCGCCTCTTCGTTTGGCCATGGTCAAAACGCAGCTGCTGGCGGTAGGATTGAAACCTGGGTACTCTAGCAGTAGTCGGGCACCTTAACCATTGAGCCACCACGGCAAGGCGCGACAAGGCTGCCGTGTTTAAACTGAAAGTTAAAAAAAGAAGAAATATTCGTCGACGTGGCAAGTGGTGTTTGATGGATAAGAAAAGAAGGTGAAGACAAGGACAAGGACTCGAGCTCAGCTGGTGGCGAGGCTGGGCTGAGCTGCCGTTCTAATCTCAGGTCATATCGGCTAAGTATTGGGTTACTGGTCCTGGTTGTGGTTTTCCAAATTGCGTCTCTGCGTCTTTTGTTTTGTGTGGCTAACGCACGCAGTGAAATTGAAAATTCAAGGTAATGTCTGCGCTCTCTCCCGATCAAGGAAGCTCCCCTTTGTCAACTTCCCTTTGTCAACTTCCCTTTGTCTGATTATCTGCCTCTAGGATTTTCAAAGCTCCGGAGCAAGCAGCATGCCTATGCAACTGTTCCTTAGGATGTTGGTACCATAAAAGTGAGCAACCCAGAGTCTGTTGAGCTTCTCTTCAGGACGCCACTTCATTTTACGAAGAAATTAAGGAGGTACGCCCCTTTGATCGCTGCGGAATTCTGTGCCATTCACCTAACCTGGCCTGTGTTACGGAACTACTAAGTTGCTCTTCGTTTGCATCCCATTCCGTAAGAAACTTCATACATTCCCACCTGGCCTGCACAAAATCTCTTGTCCGAAGCGTAGATTTTTTCTTGAATCCAGCAGAAATCATTGACCTTCTGTCCGCTGCAGGCGTTATTGTAGATTGCTGCAGCCGGGATGTAAACAATGTGCGGGTGCCAACAAAATCGGTGATCGCTACTTCTTCAGGTACTGTCTGTCAATCAGAGATAAAAGCATGGCCTTTGGTCTTTAGTGAAGATCCCCTTCCATCTAAGCCACTGCAATGCAACAATTGCTGTCGCTACGGTACTACTGGCTGTTGTCAATCATCATTGCGATGTTGCAAATATGGTAATTGCCATAACTCGAATTTCTGCATAGAACAAAAACTCAAATGCTCTCTTTGCGGCGGCAATTCATTCCGCAAATGTTTTAGATCATCCCTCTAGGGCTCATTGAGTGCAAATTGTAGAAATCATCATCGACCAAAAACGCTGTTCGCGGCGTGAGGCAAAACCGGAAAACAAGAAGAAATCCCACGGCTATGCAGGTGTATCACCCGTTCGAAAGCCACAGTAGATTCCTCGTTATCTAAGACTATATTGGCCGGCGTAGAAGCACCTATGGCTAAAATGGTTGACAGGATTATAACCGCCGTCACAGACTGCATATCCAGCCTTCTGGCAGCATAGATCAATCAGGCTGTGTAAACTGCAAACCGCCTCTCCCACAACACCCGTGCCTTCGTTAACACCGCAACATTCATTAGCTCCAATGTCTCGCCCGCAAGAATCTCTTTCCGCTTCTCCTTATAAAAAGACTGACCATTTAGGCGAGGCTCATGATGCAGAGATGGTAGATTCAGACACATGAATTTTCAAAAGCAGTGCATCCTCCATATATCACCCGTCTTGACCACGTCATCAGCCAAAATAAAAAAGCAACATCTTGGCTCTAAGCCAAGGGAAAATACTCTGGGGCAGAATGTTGTTACTGTCGCCAGGATTTCACAACCACGGGGGCTTTAAGA
>JAJIZL010123364.1:41687-75451 GCA_023969395.1 Amblyomma maculatum | reverse complement strand
CGGCGAAACCGCCGGCATCTGATTACGACAAAGGAGCGGTATAGCAGTAGTGAAAGCGATGACGACGAGGAAAGTTGCACAGGCTCCCAGTCCGGGACACAGCAGCCTACGAGCGGAGCTGAACCAAGTGCACAATCCTCGGGAGTCTCTTCACAAAACGGCGTGGGATCGACGCTACCAGCAAGTGGCCGTGATTCTCCGCCGAGCATCCCATCGCCACCCCCTTTGAGAAGGTCAACTCGTAGCACCCGGCCCCCAAAGAAGTTACACTATGACGAACAATTCAAGTGCCATAGTTGTGATCGCTGCTTATATTTTTACAAGTGTGTAATTTTTGTTCGTCCCGAGGGAGGATGTATCGGACACGTGTAGTGACTGTTATCAGTGCCGATGCGTATCAGTGATGCGCAGTAGAGACAGCGCGCGTGTTCGTGCCTTTATAAACTGTGCTGGCAATAAACGTCGTCATTCTTGCACTGACCGTGCTGCTGTACGCGTCGTCCCTTCGAGCGGCTACAACCACCTTTTTGAAATTTTTTTTAAATTTTGACCTTTAAATTTTCATTTCACACTAACCTTATAAAGCATCGTTTTGTATGATATTCAAAAGGAAAAAAAGAGTTCAAAAAATGATGCTAGAATTTGTTATTGACAAAAAATGGTCCAAACATGGCTGTTACGCAAACATTCATAACTAGCCAATGGAGTGCAGAAATTCTAAACTTTTTGGCACAGAGTTAGCCAAATAACCAGGCTGTGCAACTAACTAGGATCTTTGCCATCCGATAATTGGGAATCATGTTATAGAAAAAATGCCAAAGAAAACAAACAAATGCGTCATTTTTGTTTGCATTCCTTGGCATAAAACATGATTACATCAAAACTTACCATTCGATGTCATTCATCCTAGTTTATTGCACAGGTTAGTAATAGAGAAACGAGCGTGCAAAGTTTCATTGAAAAATGTTCATTCAGTTCAAAGTTACAACTGTTTGCACAACAAGAAAGTGCAAAAAATCAAGTTTTGTGAAAAACACGATTAAAAACAGACTTTAGTAGCGTCATGCACCCCCCTTGCGGAAATTTGAAGAAATATTTAAAAAAAATACAAAGCCTTACAAATTGCCTTTAAAAATCTTACATATGAGACTAAAACATAACAGAAAAGTTTCAATATGTGCCGTATATTATCGTTGAGTTACCAGTTTCTGTTACCAAACCACATCAGTTTCGGTTTCGGAAATGTTCATCATCTGTTGGAAAGTTAGCTATAACTTTTGAACTAAATAAGATACGAACATGATCCTTGCTGCAAAACCTTCTTGAACGTTTGGGGACTCTCTAAATCTAAAAAAGAAAAAACGTCATTTTTACAAAAAAATGCCATTTCAAAGGTGGTGACCTACCTTAATGCATATTAGGATGAGGGGGGCAGGTATCAAATGCTGCATTGCTTTTCACTTTTCTCACAGCACATTTACTAAAAAAAAATATTGCAAAAATTATGCCTTCAGTGCTAGAGCATGCAGCTGGTCTATTAAACATGTAGCCAAAGGCAACAGAGATGTGCAGTAGCAGGTGCATTGCACTGCAATGCCTCCGCTGTTGCATATATGCTGCATTTTATATGTTTTATATGTTGCATTGTAGCTTCAAGTTGTCATGAAATAATGCGACATCTAGTTATCGAGTTAATGACATATACTTTGACTTGAATGTTGTATGAGAGATATCCTTATTGTCAAACCTCATTTCTGGCAGGTAGCAAGTATGCCCGTTGGTAGTTGTAGTAGGTCCTCTCTGTGATGCCTTGCACCCCAATGGATTGCAGGAACCGAAGAAATGAAGCTATACCGCAGCCAGAGAACAAGATGCCTGCAGCCAGGAAGACATTTCTTGCTGCCTTTCCTTCAACCAGTGGTTGGCTTTTCCAGAGGAAAGAATGCTGCAGTGAGCATGTCCCCTTCACAGTCGCAAGGCTTCCCGCTATGCTAAAGTAAAGGGTTCTTGTTTGCCCGCACATTGTTCAGGTCTCAAGAAGCTGCCGCAGGCAACCCTCGAACACAAGGAATTTTCGCTCTTTGTAGAGGGGTTCCTCAGTCGCTGACTGGGCCGTTTCATCCTGATGGTCGCTGAAAAAGAAGTGCAGTGATGTCAGCGATTGGTGCCATGTGATTGTTAATATTATGAACTAATACGTAGCAGCCGTGGATGTTCATCTCGGAATGTCTTGGCTGTAAAATGTGCTAAATAAAGCTGCTGTCAAAGTTTGTAGTAGGTATGCATTTTTTTTTTCATTCTATCAACAGGGAACAGAAAAATGCCATGGCAAATTAGGTACACTTTAGGGCTACGCAACTTATATTTTTTTCACAACAGAATCAAATATCCTTGAGCATCTTAGTGACTTGTTCAAATATTTGTGCAAAATTAAACTTCAAAGTGCATGTGATGGCTCCGTAGTAGCTCTAAAGACAGCACTAATGTACACTAGGCAGACACAGCATGACCATATTATGTAAGGAAAAATTGCCCTTTTGCTACCTGACGCAACTGTGAATATCCTAACACCACGTCCGAGATTAGTGGTGTGCAAGGTATGTATGAGGCATGGTCTTTATAGACTCATCAAGGCAATATTTGTTGACCCATTGTGAGTATTACCACATCCTTAATCATGTCAAGCCATGCATGAGAGTTATGAACGCTATCATTCGAATGGACTGTGTCACAGGGAGGGTATATTTGCAGGTTTGAATGAGTGAATATGTGACACATAGGTGACGTATTTCGTCAAGTTTTCTTTTTTTTTTTGCCTAATGAACAGTGCTTAAATGACAAATTTTCTTGCCTGCCATAGCCAGCAAATGCAAAAAAGTGGATGAAAGAAGTTCTGTTCTAACGAGCGGCCAGTGATAGCAGTAACTAGCCAGTGATAGCAGCCTGCCACCGACTTCTCTGGTGGCAGGCTTCTCTGTTTGAACCTTGGTGCTGACTAGAGATATAAGTCCAATAGACACCTGTGTGCCTGGAAAAATTTCATATATTTAAAATTATTCGCAAGCACCCCATCTACGTTTAATGTAATCAATCATATAGCTCTTTAATACATTTTCACAACACTACAACATCTTTATCAATAATGACTTACCAACAGAATGGCACTCCCACATTGTGTTGCCACAGTATGCGTGCGAGTAGTTGAAGGCCCCGCTGGTGATGCTTCCTGCAGACAGATATTCATAATTATAATGATGGTTGCAGATTTGAAATTTTTCATGCTTTCATTTTCAGGTGCTGTATAGAGTGAACTGCCCGTAACAAAATGCAAACATTGTCAACTTTCTACACATACACAAATATTCTGAAAGTGGAGAACTGATATGACTAAAAAATTTGCACAGACAAGCTGTAGTTTGTGGAGTTTCAAGAGCCCTGAAAATTTGGAGGCATGTTAGCAGCACGAACAAAAGAAACAGTGCAGGACAGTCGACTAATACACTGTTCCATGAACCAATCCAGCAGCTCATTATTTTTGAACGTCGGGTCTCCCATGTTAATCCAGTTAATATATGTGCTCCGAGTTTCTTTTTTTGGTGCGCCAGTGCACACCAAAGCCTTGCATCATCCACTAAACAAAATTAACTATTTGAACTCCAAAATAATCTCATCTATACAGGAAGAGCTACATTTTAATTGCTTCCAGAAGGTGCCTCAAGCGATGATCGAGCTTGTGCATGGAAGCAGACATAACATTTGCACTAATTTGCATAGCTTACTTACTCGGGCATTAGAGCCATCATATGCAATATAATACAAAGCTGTTCAGTACAGTTGAAAATTAGGAATGTACGTATGTCAAAAGACTTGCATCATCCACTGGACAAAATGAACTATCCAAAATATTCTCACCTCTACAGGAAGAGCTGTGGTATTTGGATCACCTCCGGTAGGTGCCTGAAGCAATGGTTGAACATGTAACTAACTGCATGAAAGCATAATGACATAGCAACAGTTGTGCTAGTTTATATAGCTTCTAGCAGTATAGCCATCATATATGTGTGCAACATATTCCAAAGTTATATATGTGGCCTAAATATACATAAATATAAATATAAAAGTATATATACATTGTTATTAATACCATGATAACAGTACTAACCTGTCCAGAGGAAACCTGTGTAGTGCTGAGGTCTTTCGGGCTTCCTGGCGATGATGGTTTGCCATGCTAGGAAAAGAAAGGAAATTTGTGCGTAATCAACATTGTGTTAATGGCACTTTTATTATTCTGCACATGAATGAGAATGAAAGGAGACAACAGTCTGCAAGTGCAAGGTCATAGGGGATACCTTTTTTTTTTATCTATATACCACGTTATTTTTCCTTCCACTTGGTATTTAATTATCTTTCTGCCTAAAATCGTTACATGACTAATTCTGATCAATATCAACCACAAAAGTATTTTAAAAAAACTACATTTACCTTGGACTCGACTGTTGGCTCCTTTCATTAATTGTATCATAACGAGCCAATTTCCCCTTCAATTTTCCGCTTCATGAATGAGAAAGACATGCATATACAGGTGTTAAAAGGCAAAGATCAAGAGTAGACTAAACGCACTGTAAAATAAGCATATCTTTAGGTGGATGGGGGGTGGGGGGGGGGTGCAGTTGGTCTGTATTGTTATTAGTGTGCTGGTATTTTTTTATTACAAGTCAGGCTTTGTTTATGGGGTTCAACGCCCCAAATTCGACTCAGACGAGGCGCCGCACAGCACTGAGTGACATCGCACAGCACATGTACAGGTGCGGACGTACGTAAACGGAGCAGCTAGGCTTTTTCAGTCAAATTAAAATAACGCCTTCCTCACTGGAGATCAGGAAATATTTGTCCGTGAAAGGCCACTTGCGTCTACTACCGGTCCACGCATGCCACGACTACCAGTTTCAAATATGCACCGAGGGAAAAATGAAGAAAAAGCGTGCTCCGTTTACTTTTGTCCGCACCGGTACGAGGGCACATTGCTTGCGCTTCCGTTGAAAAGCGGCCGCTGTGCCTTGGGCACAGAAGTCGACCACCCTAACCCACTGCCCAGGCAAATTATACTGCGATTGTTGTGATCGCGTACGCGTTAGTGTATGGTAATTCATGGTTTCATGTGCGCAGGTCGCCTTATCTTTTTTTTTTTTTTTCCTTATCCGCGCGCCGCAGGGCGAGAGCTCCCTTTCATACATTTTCAGCGCCTTAACTTGTTGTGGTCCTCTCGCAAGAGCGGTTTGCGCGCAAGGAATCTGCGCCTGCAAAACTTGCGCTAGGCTTCATGCACTTCCATGCGAGACTCCGAGCCATGCTACGCGTGTTTCCACAATAACTCGCAACCCAGAAAACTTACCATTCCAGGGAGAAACTGCGTCGGCAAAGCGTTGGATTTGAGGTGTTGACGTCTCACGTTGAGGAGGGTTTGCTGCGCCAAACGGATTATACTGGTATGCGTCACGGGAAAAGTGGCGGCCACAAACTCTGAGCTCCTGGCGCTTGTCCGACGATGACAGCCCGACGCGTTGGAGCCAGCTTTCCCGCGTGACACCTTGCTTTGTAGGGACACGATGTCGCATTATAACATCTTTCCTGTCCTCGGCTTTACAGCCAACTACATAGCAGTGGTGGTCCATTGCAGACCAGAAAAAAAGCAGCAGCAGTTGGGATCGCGAGATTTCAAGACTGACAACCGGGCAACACGTGCTTTTGCGAGCAGACGGATCTCTCTCGGCCGGAAGTGTTCCGCTTGTATAAGATGCGCGCAGAATTCTTACCTTTCTTTAATGTACAATAATAACTAACGAATAAAATACTACTTTCAGGAAGAATAGTGCTAATTTTAAAATCTATAATTGCAAAAATTACACGTGACGTCATATGGCCATGGCCAATGATAACGCTAACCCCAATGACGTCGCATGGGCTGGGCGGCTGAAAACGCACGGTGGTGAGTCGCCCAAATCGGCTGCGAGCGGCAATTTTCCAAAATTATTTGTAAATTACAGCTAACACGCAGAGCTTTTTGAATGTGATCTCGATGCTCACTAAGACCACCTCTAAACACGTGTAACATCAAAATACGGCCGTAAATGGCGTTTCAGGGGCCCTTTAAGACACTCGAGTGCTGAGCCTAAGGGTTCCCGATAGAATTCCGGCCCCGGTAGCCTCTTTTCAGCGGAGACAAAAAACAATGCACTCGTGTACTGTGTGAAGTCAGCACACGTAAAGAACCGCAGATGGTCCAAATTCCCGGAACCCTCCACTACAGTGTCTCTCATAGCCTGTGTCGCTTTGGGAAGGTACATTTTATAAAATCAAACTTTATAATCCGAACAGTATAAACACCCCTATTCAAAGCCATTAACATATTCAAATGCATATTATGTTAGTTCAAAATGTTCTCTGTAGTTTCGGTGTAATCATAGGTGTCTCATCGCGCATTGTATGTCCATACTGTATCAACGCCTGCGTCAGCAAAGCAGACTATCCTACTATTTCTAGCAACTGGTTGCTGCCAAGGTCCCTTATTACGTGCCTTCTCTATCCATACTCATGCGATGTCAAACTGCATAAAATTTCTTAACTATCCGCATTATATGCAACCTGACTCTCGGGCGACCTCAGAAGTCATCATGTAAGGCGCTCTGCAACGCTGACACCACAAAACGGCTCGTTAAGCTTTTTGTTACCATCCCCTGCATTCTAGGCTCGAAGAATGGCCAGTATCCCAAAGTTGTCATACGAAATCTGTGTTTCGCAGTGAAGACATTGCTTGAGCAGTCATGCAGTTAAGTGGGGAAAAAAAATATGAGTCTTGCTCTGTGACAAACATACTGCAACTTGCACAGCGCAACGTTTCAGCTTTGCTTGTGTCACGTAGCCATGGCGACATCCAGATTGGCAGTCCGACGCGAGAATTGTCAACGATGTGTTTGTGACTGGGGAATAGTTGCCCATTACTGAACGAATAGATGTGACTGCGCTGACAGCAATAGAAACGAGTGTGGGAATAAGTGGTTTCCGTATCGTAGCAGTAGCGACGGCAGCTGCTTTATGTTTCAATAAGACTCCGTACTTCTAAGGTAACCGTTGCGAAAAGTTCCGAAAGCCGTCCGTTTCCCCAGGCTGATCGAGATATTTTGAGAAAATTCTACTCGTCTCGAGTAAACAACAAGATAACTTAGCCCGCGCGACAACATGAAATTATAACGCCATGTGCAGCGGGAATAAACACATGAATTGTGTCTTTACCTCTTCGCTTATCCCTACCGTCATATCTTGAGTGATATTTTGGTAAACAGAGCTAAAGGGCAGGGATTATCTTCAGAATTTGTTCATGGAGCAGTGCAAATGTTTATATTTCTCAGTAGTTTTTTCCTTTGAATGTCAAACCAATTAGAGAGACCTTCGCATTTAGCTGGAGAAGCTCGTTAAATATCTAATACGGTATGCATGTCTAACTTCCTTATTTTCATGCATTATGGCAGCCCTCAGCTCACGTTTCTGCATACATCAGGTCACTGACGTTGCAGCCATTTGATAAATGCCCCCGACATTTGGCGATTTTGAAAGTTCATTTCCTATATCTCATCTGAGCGCACATCAACGGTAAAAGAGAGAAGGAGACATATTCACAGACTAAATGTATCGCTGAGGCATTTAATGGCTTGCATGCCGAGGTAAAGTTGCGTTGTAAGCACTTATATTTTTACTGATTCTTTTTCCTAAAAAGGTGTTGGTCTGACATTTCCACTTTAAGGTTGCTCGCAAATAAAGTAAAAGCAGTTCTATCTCCTGAAGCGATTTCAATTCAACGATATATGTTCAACATATGCACCTCAAAAATTTTACCCAAACCTTAAGGGCGCCTGAAAATAATATCACTAAAATCGGCATGCTTTTGTTTTTTCATAGTTTCAAAAGTTATTTTTTTTTAGTTTATATAAAGCTTCTTTTGTTTATATAAAACAAGGATATGAAAACACTTGAGTGCAGACTCTCGAAACATTTTTCAAAATGATGCGAACATATGGCCTTCTGGCAGTCGTCGCTGTCCTGCCATGTAAGTAACTGGACTTCAACATTATTCAAGAATGAGGCATCTGCAGAATCAGCGCATATTTTTCTATCACAGAGTGCAATATGTCAAATATTTAAAGCTAAAATATTTAGTTTGGTGCACACAGTTTTTTAATGTAAAAATGAAACTAGTTATAGACACCTTAACTGATTGCTCTGAAAATGGCATCAAATTACGCAGCAGACATGCCAAGTACGAATATAACACCCCATTCAATAAAAAGACCAGCTACAAACATGTTTCACGAATGGCCAATGCATTGTTCCTTTCTTTGGTTTGGATTTTGCTTGCGACAGGAATTGACTAGCAACCACTGTAAATTGAAGATTATACGAGTCTCAAAATATGGGTATGCAAAGTCACAGGAACCGAACAAGGGAGAGCCTCAGCCCAGTAGAATCGCTTCGGCAAGCCTTTGTCTGGCAAGTGATGTCGTCACTGGCATTGTTTCTTTATACCTTCGGAAGAAGAGAAGTGAAGCGAAAATGGTTAGTGCAGGAGAAAATGTTGCCTTAAAGATAGCGTTGGCTGAGCTGCGAACCTGTGACCCCTGACTTGGAAAGGTAATGCAAAAGAGGTAGTAGCAGGTAAAAGAACACTGCCAAGTATATAATGAACAGGAAGACACATACATGAGGGCAAAAAGAAAAGACAGCTATATAGAATAATAGCAGAATGAACGCTCTTTCTACGTCCTTTTCGTTTGCGCTCGAGTGTCTTCGTAAGGCCACGTAACATGCCGAGCAACAATTTCTTCGTAATCATATTGTTACTGAGCGGTATTCGCTGGCCATGCTGACGAAAAAGAAGTGCTACAGACTCCCAGAAGAAGAAGACGCCGACGAGTGGTGTGGACAATTGCCGTACTGTGAATATTTCCCGTAACATCTCTTGGTGGAGGTGAATCATTCGATCCCCGTCACAAGCTGGATCTCCGCAGCAGCCGACGCATAATTACCACCACTATGACTACTGACGCCGCTACATCTACTGCCGCCGCACCTGCTGTCGTCATGGCCCGTACCCGTGGCCCCGGAACCTTCTGTGGGACCGACGACGTTGATGTCTACGACTGGCTGGCCCTATACGAACGAGTCAGCAAGCACAACAGGTGGGATCCCACACTTGTGCTTGCTAATATCATCTTTTACTTGCCTGGGACAGCGCGGGTGTGGTTTGAGACCCATGAAGCGGACCTCACATCTTGGGACATCTGTAAGCAGAAGCTCCACGCCCTCCTCGGAAAGCCCATTGGCCGTCACCTTGCCGCGAAAAAGGCGCTCGCTTCTCGCGCGCAAACGTCTACAGAGTCTTACATCACTTATATACAGGACGTCCTATCCCTGTGCCGCAAAGTCGACCACGCCATGCCTGAGGAGGATAAAGTCGGCCACATAGTAAAAGGAATTGCCGACGATGCTTTCAACCTCCTTTTATGTAGGGATTGTTCCACCGTGGACTCTGTACTACAATTGTGCCGACGTTTCAAACAAGCGAAACAGAGACGCATATCTCATCGTTTCGACCGTCTACTGAACACGGCTGCCAGCTCTACCTGTGTCGATCTTCCGCCTCCTCGACCGCCAACTAATGACACTACTTTGACCCGCATCGTCCGCCAAGAGCTCGAGGCAATGACTCCTGCAGCTTCACTCTCGCCTACCCCCGACAATACCTTGGCTACAATATCACTCATTCAGGCTGTTGTTCGCCAAGAGGTTGCCAATATGGGTCTTCCTTCTACCTGCCGCACCGACACCATGGATTCAGGACCTGCCCCTCCAGTAATTGCAGCTGCCTCACCCACCGCCGGTTTCTCGCCCCCATATCGGTACCGCAATCCGAATGAGGGGCGTACCCATGACAATCGTCCCATCTGCTTTACTTGTTCCCGCGTTGGCCACATTTCCCGTCACTGCAGTAGCCGTTGGTACACGCCATCTCGTCAATTCACCTACGTCGACCGCCGCGGAGACTATGCCCCTCGCTATACCTCACCTCGCCCCGACCAGACCACTGTTGACCCCGGTGTCCCTGCTCGTGATGCCAACCGTTCACCATCCCCGCAGACCCCACGCTCGCGTTCTCCCCTTCCTCGCCGCCGTTTGTCCCCGTCCTATTCCAGCCACATACCGGAAAACTAGCCAGTGCAGCTCCCGGAGGTGAGGCTGCATTTGTGACCAGGACTGAAAAACCTCTGCTGACCCCTGCCCTACAAAATAATCGCATCGACATCCTTGTGGATGGTGTTCCCGCTTCTGCTCTCATTGATACCGGCGCCCAACTGTCCGTTCTCAGCTCCTCATTTCGCCGTCGCCTCAAAAAAGTCCTTACTCCAGCCGTCTCGCCCATAGTTCGCGTCGCCAATGGAAGCCCTGCTGCCGTGGTTGGCATGTGCACAGTGCGAGTTACCATTGGTGGTCGTCATGCTCCAGTGTTGTTCACCGTCCTCCAAGAATGCCCCTCCCCCCGACGTTATCCTTGGCATTGACTTTTTAACAGCCCACTCTGCCCTCAATGACTGCTCTACCGGCCTACTTCGTTTGGACCTTCCGCTCTGCTCTGAAGACCCCTCCTGCTCACCCCGCCTTCGATCAGCACAGTTCTGCCGCCTTCCTCCTGAAGCTGCCGTCTACATCCCTATGTCACCATTCCCACCCGTCCCAGACGGCTACTATCTCGCGTGTCCCATTACTGATGTCATCTTGCAGCGGCACGTCACCCTTCCTCATCTGATTGTGCATATCTCCCAGAACCGTACCACTCTCCCGGTCCTTAACTTCAGCTTATCAACTCAAGTTCTGCCCGAGGGAATTTCACTAGCAGAGCTGTCGCCGATGACCGATTGTGCCATTTCTGCTCTGACTACGGGTAATCCAAATGCCGTCCCTGCAACACCTAACTCGTCCTCTACATCGCGGACTGATCCTGTTAAAAGCATGATTGCAGCTGATCTCCAGCCTGAATTCGCCGCAGAGTTAAAACAGCTTTTGCTCACCTACAGTGACCTTTTTGATTTCGGTACCCGCCCATTGGGTCAAACCACAGTTGTCAGTCACCGCATTGACACCGGTGACGCATGTCCTATTCACAGGCGGCCCTATCGTGTTTCGCTTGCCGAGCGACGCGTCATCCAAACAGAGGTCGACAAAATGTTGGCGAACGACATAATTGAGCCTTCCAGCAGCCCCTGGGCATCCCCTGCTGTGTTGGTCGAAAACAAAAATAACAGTTGGAGATTCTGCGTTGACTATCGTCATTTAAATAAGATAACCAGAAAAGATGTGTATCCTCTTCCGCGTATAGACGACGCGCTTGATACTTTGCACGAAGCCAGCTACTTTTCGTCCATCGACCTTCGTTCCGGCTACTGGCAGATCTCTGTCGGCGATAGAGACTGTGAAAAAACAGCGTTCATCACCCCTGACGGCCTTTATCAATTCAAAGTCATGCCTTTTGGCCTTTGCAATGCCCCAGCAACCTTCGAACGTATGATGGACTCTGCTCCGAGGCTTCAAGTGGACCACTTGTTTGTGTTATCTTGACGATGTAATAGTTTTCTCGTCTACATTTGAAAGCCATCTCCGCCGCCTTTCTACAATCCTAGCGCTTTAACGCTGCGCAGGACTGCAACTAAACTCCAAAAAGTGCAGCTTTGGTCACCGACAAATAAAAGTCCTTGGTCACTTGGTTAATGCTGCCGGCGTTCAGCCTGACCCCGACAAGATTCGTGCCGTCAGAGATTTTCCCACTCCACGTTCATCCAGCGATGTTCGAAGCTTTATTGGCCTATGTTCTTATTTCCGACGATTCGTCCCGAATTTCGCAGCGCTAGCTCGTCCTCTCACCAATATCCTAAAGAAAGACGTTTCATTCTCCTGGGGGCTTGAACAAGTTGCAGCTTTCTCGGAACTTATTGCTGCTCTCACAACTCCACCCGTCTTGGCCCATTTCTACCCATCTGCCAATACTGAACTCCGCACCGACGCAAGTGGCCACGGCATTGGAGCTATACTTGCCCAGCGACAACACGGCCACACAAGGGTGATTGCGTATGCCAGCCGCCTCATATCTACATCCGAACAAAATTACTCTATCACAGAGCGAGAGTGCCTGGCACTTGTTTGGGCTATTACAAAATTCCGCCCTTATTTGTTTGGCCGGCATTTTACTGTTATAACAGACCATCGTGCCTTGTGTTGGCTTTTCTCCCTCAAAGATCCTACAGGCCGTTTGGGGCGCTGGGCGCTTCGATTACAAGAGTATACATTTTCCGTCGTGTACAAGTCCGGCCGGCTTCACCAAGATGCAGACTGCTTGTCCCGTCATCCCGTCGACTCCCCTAGTCCTACCGACTCTGACGATGACGCATGTGTCTTGTCTGTGTCGGCCTTTTCTAACATTGCCGACGAACAACATTTAGATCTTTGCTCCATTCCATTATCCTCCGTCTGACCTGCGACCGACCTGATCCATCTCTTGCCTGATATGTACTCCATGAGAACACCCTATACTTACGCAATATGCGACCAGACGGCGCATACCTTTTGCTCGTCGTTCCTCAACATCTGCGTTCCACCATCCTTGACCAGTTTCATGATGCTCGAACAGCTGGCCACCTGGGTGTCTCTCGCACATACGGCTGCCTGCGCCGACGCTTCTACTGGCCGGGGCTCTATCGCTCCGTCCAGCAATACATTGGCGCATGTAAATTGTGTCAGCGTCGAAAGAAACCCAGAATTTTGCCTTCAGGCCATTTGCAGCCGATCCCCATACCCACTGACCCGTTTTCCCGTGTAGGTGTTGACCTTCTTGGGCCCTTTCCAGTTTCCGCCTTAGGGAACAAATTGATCGCCGTCGCCACCGATTATGCTACGCGGTATACTATTACCAGAGCCATCCCGACCAGCTGCGCCACAGATGTCGCTGACTTCCTCCTATAAAACGTGATTCTACATCATGGTGCCCCTCGTGAACTACTAACTGATCGTGGCCGCTGCTTTCTGTCGCGAGTGGTTGACGAAATTCTCCGTTCGTGCTCCGTCCGTCACAAATTCACCACAGCCTATCACCCCGAGACCAACGGCCTCACGGAACGCCTAAACCGTACCCTCACAGACATGCTGTCCATGTATGTGTCTGACGACCACCGGGATTGGGACGTTCATATACCCTTTGTGACATTCGCCTACAATTCATCAGTCCATTCTACCGCTGGATACTCCCCATTTTATCTGTTATTCGGCCGACACCCGTTACTGCCCTTTGACACCCCACTACCCGCGGCAGACGCCACCAGTACTTATGCCAGTGATGCCGTAGCCCGCGCTCATGATGCCCGCCGGATAGCTCGTGCCAGGCTCTCTGCATCCCAAGACTCTCAAAAGTTCCGGTACGACAGTCGCCACCGTGATGTCCACTCGGTATTCGCTGGCCGTGCTGACGAAAAAGAAGTGCGACAGACTCCCAGAAGAAGAAGGCGCAGACGAGTGCTGTGCTGTGTGAGTGCAGTGCTGTGATCATCCTCAGTGGTGTGGACAACTGCCCTACTGTGAATATTTCCCGTAACAATATGATGAACGAACTATCCTATTGCAGCAATCAGCCTCAACGTTATGTGTTTGTGGCAGACAATTAGCACTGGTACAGGAACCTTCAAGCAATAGTTAAGTTCAGTTCAGTCGTTTAGTCGTGTCCGAGTCTTCGTGATCCGTGATCCACTAATATTCCACTGCAGCTGTAAGGGAATGGTAAAATACTGAATACCCTTCTCTCTATACTGAAGAGCTTCGTGCTGTTCTTGGCTACTAGCCTCGGGAGTTGTGTTCCACCCTTTTGACGTAACTGTGCTTGCCCAGCGGCTCCTGCTTCCTGTCCAGCGCACCTCACAACATTCCGCGTTCCGTGTAATATTTTAAATTGCCGGCACTTCGGCTCTCACCTAACAGCTCCGTGATCCTCGGAGGCCGTTTTTTTACCTGCTTTTATTATCCCTTGTTCCTTGATCTTGTACGAGTTTTGTTAATGTCAAAAGAACGGAGCTTTGTTGTGTGGTGTCTGGTCAATCAAGACTTCTTTTCTTCTATTACCGCCAAATGAATTCCGCGGTGGTGAATTATTAGCCTTCCCCCATTATGACAGCTTGCTATTGCGAAGCACTGTTACGCGGCAACATGAATGAGTATGCCTCATGAAATCTCATATACTACTATCGTCGAAAACAAATAGATGATGTGGTCCATTAACGAAGTGTGTGCTTATGCGCTTGCATATACTCATGGTATCATCTACATCACGTACTTATGCCTACCTGTAAAAAGAACAGTACCCGTGTAATGGATAACATGACGTACACCGCCTGCATTTGAATCCTTATCCACTTGGTTGCTTAGACGCGCCAGCCTTCTCAGGATCAAAGCTCACAGTTAGAGTGACTTCGTGAAATATCAGATTTAAGCCGCTAAAGAGCCGCAAAGAAGACGAATAAGCAGTTGACAGGCACTAGTCCCATTACGCAATGAGGAGTTGATTTTACACGTGGAGCTTGTTAACGTTGCTTATACACTTCGCGGTAATGAACAGTTACAGCTGGAGCTGCCCTGCGTCCACAGCCTCCAATACTACCTATGCGCGGCCACTTCATCTGCAACGCTTCCTCCCGCTTCCAAGCCAGTAGCTTCGGAAGGACCAGCAGGTGTCCCCTACTGATACGCGGGCCAACGAAACTCTAGCCGTAAACAGTTATGTTTAGAACGGTCATTCCTCAGACCATGTGCGCCACCAAAGCACCTCAAGCAAGATTTCACAAGCTCGCTCACGTTTCCCGCCCTTTCGCTATTTCCTCTCTTGCAAAAGTGGCAGTAAGCTCCAGTCTCTACCTAGCTACCAAGCTGAGGAATTCTTCGCTCGCGGGGCTCCCACGCTGCTAATAAACGCTGGCAACGAGAAGTAGCGTTTACAATAAACGCAGCTCGAAGTCACGCCATGGCTACTGGAGGAAAGCACATCGCTATCGATCCTTGTAAAGGCAAAACTTGATAATCGTGGACTCAACGCTTCATCTTCTACTCTGCTGAAAATTATACCTCGGATGAAGCAAAGAAGTGCGCGCTCATCGCGACGCTTTGAGGAGCCTGGTTGCGCCTAAGACTCCCTAAGAAATGAGCTATGAAGAGTTAGTCACACTTCTTTAGTAGCACTTCAATCTCAGAAAATCTGAGCTCTACCGTCGGTACGTCTTCCAGCGACATGATCAACTAACTGCCCAAGGAATCGATCAGCACCAACGTCGCAGACATCGAAACTTTGACAGGCGACTGTAACTTTCGAGTTCTAATGACAGCGTCAGTAATATCAACGCCGCCGGCCGAAAGCCACAAACCACTTCTAAGGCATCCTGCCATACTGCGCTAATACATCATTCTTCGCGACAGATTCGTCTGCGAGATCTCTCACGAACACCTCCTATAGAGACTCTTTGCGTAGAGAGACTTCCCTTTTGGTCGAGCTTTTGACCTGGCTCTGTAATCAGAAATTGCGTCGAGGCAGCAGCCAAAACTCAAGGGAGTGAAGAGATGGGCAGAGGTACGCATAAAAGACACCACAACCTTAAAACAAATATTAAATTCGCTGCACAATAGATGTAAAGGATGGTGCATGCCTGATACCTGCAAGTTCAGGACGTCGCAATGACGTTTTTGCTCCAACGAAGGCCTCATCGAGAAAGCTTGCATCGCCCGGAAAAGAGAAACCAAGGAATGCAAATTCGACATTAGGCAAAGAATATACAATGTGAACGCTCAGTCCACGAGAGACGGCACTCGCACTCTGCAAAGAGATCCATGCTATGTGATTTAAGCAGTGTGCGAGTAAAAACCCAGCCCTAAATTTCTTATTCTGCAATTTTTGTAAACGCGTTCCAACTAATAACCTAAGTTGGAACTGCCACATCAATGTTATTTTACGGGAAAGCTCTGAAGACTCTCTGGTGATTGCGGCGTAAACTGTCAATGGCCCCAGAAGACGTGAAATTGTCAGGGTACAAGGCTTTGGTGCGTCCTCGTCTCGAATATGCATGTTGTCTATGGGACCTTACACAGCCTCGAATATTTCGAAATTAGAAAGAGTGCAAAGGATCCCCGCCCCTTTCATCGGTAACAGATTCAAGCGCACAGATAGTGTTTCAGACATAATCAACCCTCTAGGTTAAGAATTTTTTTTCAGGCAAGGCGCACTGAAGCAAGGTTGAAATTTTTGTACCTAATATACAAGAATCTCACTAAAATAAACTTCCATGATTCTATTACTCTTGTTTCGCGAGCGAGTACGCGTTTTAATTATGGAAAGGTGCTAAAATTGCGAGCATACTCCAATACAGTTAAGCATTCTTTTTTGTCAGAATAATTGCAGAGTGGAATGATCTGCCGATGTGTGTAGTGAACAGCCCGAATGTAGAAATATTTATTGATAACTAGAGAGCCTCTCGCATGTGAAACCTCTGGTTTTTTTTTTTGTTGTTTTTTTTTTTGCAACTTGTTTTCTCTTCCATGCAGCTCGTGTAACGTTGTACTTTTTTAAATTGTATCTTCGCTTACCCCTGCTTGGAGTCAAACGACTCCGCAGTATTGCTATATAAATAAATAAATGCGCAATATGCGCAACATCTCTACCCCTACTCCCTACCCAGCACAACAAGTTACTCTACAAAACGCTGTCCCTCTGTGCCACCTGCCTGATCCGCAAGCACTCGCGAGTGAAATTCTGAGGTGAAAAAAATACAGCGTGAATCACATCCATCGTGGCCGCGGAGTCGAACAGAATATGCCATCGTTTCCCATCCACGGTCAGTTCACGCGTTGATGGATCCAGAAGGCTTTTGTCTTCCGCGTCGAAGCTGGCGAGCGAAAAGCTATCTTCTCCCTTCGACAGCCGCTCACGACGTGCTCGGATTCGTTACTAATATTATGGTGAGGCTGCCCAAAAATATTAAAAAATAATATGCCTCTGCCCATGCCACTAAGTATAACAGTGAAAAAAGACTTTCGATTTCCTCTTTTAAAAAGCTTTAGCACGTTCTTCGTCAGCATCGTTTCTTACAGTTGCGACATTTTCGCGGTCCTCCTCGCTTGATTTTTTTTTTTCTGCACGTAGTGTGGTACTAGTTTCTGAATCCGCGATGGACACTTCATGAAATCCTTGTGAGGCTTGTGCCTACCCACAAGCTCTGTTTTCCTGCACCGCCCCTGACCTGAAACTCTTCCCCGAGCTCAGCGTCGGATTCCAAGGTTTCCTTTTCGGACCTGTCTTGCATCCACAGCTGTACTTCCTCGTTCAGGCTGTTGGAAAACTATTCCAGCAGATTTCTTCTACAACTTTGTCCCAATCATAACAGGCATCTGTGGCTTCGAGCTATTCGATTCAATTTGCTTTCACACTGTAAGCAAACACCGGAAAAGATACAGAAGGCTTATTCCCTGCTTTCTTAAGGCGAGAGCGAAATGCGGAACCATGCAAATGCGTACGCGGTCGCAAATAGACGCTGGAATGAGAAACACGTAGAAGCAGCACGTTTGAGTACTCTTCGAGAGTCTGATAATGACAGACATGTGATGAGATGATGACGGAACACACTGAAAAATGATTTCAAATGTACGAACGCTCTTTGAGCTGCTGCTTCCGCAACTGCTAGATTCGGCCGGCATTCTACGCTCGAGTTTGGAGCACCGTGGCGCCATCCTCGATGAAAGCGCGGAGGCCTGAGAGAGCGAACTCGTTTTGTGAATTCATGTTCATGTGCCAGATGTTCACGTTTTAGTGCCCGATGAAGTAAAATGGCGGCCGAAGAGTTGGCTCTAGGTTTTATTTTGATATCCCTTAGAATCCGCCATGAACGGGGGCTAAAAGCATTTGATGCTTAAAAGGAATGTGGATGAATGTTTCAACTTGGGAGATCTAGGCCCGGTCGCGTTTAATTGTTCCTTACTTTAAATAAAGTCATTACTCACTCACTGATGGCAGAGAAGCCAATAATGGAGTGGGGCTGCTACCTTGCTCGTGTCATCGTCATCTAATGGAGTTTAGAAGTAAAAATTTCTGACGAGCTAATTGGCACATGATACTTAAAAGCCGTCTGTGCTAAAAAAATAAACACAGAAAAGTATAGGGTAAATGATAGAAGCGCAGCTTCCAACTTTAATAACAGGAAAACAGTATATACAGGCGTGCTTATATATCCGCTTACATTGGGAAGAAAACTGCAGGCTTAGAATGACAACTTGTTGGGCAAGTTGGTTATTTACTTCACGACCTCTGCGGCGCAAGGAAGACAACACAAGAAAAAAGACGACATGTGCATGTGATGTCGTTTTTTTTTTGTGTTATCTTCTTTGCGCCGCAGTGGTTTTCAAGAAATGTAATGGCGGAAAAACTTTTTTTTCCAATTCAGTTCATAATTTGCATCAGCTGAAGTGAACTAGGCAATGCATTTCACCTTCAAAATTAACTGCAGCGGATTATTTGCTACCTCTTTCTCATGTGTCTCATATTACGGCTTATGGAAGCAGTTTATATGCTATAGTTGAATGTCCCCTTTAGGAGAATAGAATGCTTGCTTTGTTACCACTAAGTAATTGAAATTTGTAACCGCATTTTTACCCTGTCCCACTCGGCCTACCTGGAGTTCATGGTCGCAAGGCACAAGTTGCCAAAAACGCCCTGAATATCGATGTGTTTATTGAATGGAAAAAACTGAGAAGTCGGCAGGAAAGTTGAGCAATGGCCTGCTACTCTGCGCTCTATCAATGTGTGCCCATTGTGGCTCTAGATCACCAGTACAAGGCTGACTATTGGGCAGAAAATGAACGCATGCACTCTGAAGGCTATGTCCCACCACCCAAAACCCAGGCGACGTTTTGCTTGCGCAGATGCATCAAACATCTACTGCTGCAGTAAATTTGTACTAGCTTATTCCGATTAGATTTGGACAACTTTGGAAAAGCTTCAACGAACATGAAAAGTGGAGCTCAGAGAATTTTGTCCTACGTTTTTAATAGGTCCTGGGTGCTATTTGCACAACAGCTATTCAATCACATTGTTATAGTTATTTCCGCACCGGCGCTCGTCCAGAATTCGCTATATTCGGGGCTTCAGTATATGAGTCTTTCGCCTGAAGGCAACTATGCACTGCGCTATTATTATCCGTCCTCATATACCTGCGCAGATTATCTAGCAGTGAGGCTCCGAGTTCATGTTTAAGGTTTCAGGTTTCTTATTGTCAGAAATGTATTACACAAATTAGTGTGATTTATTTCGTACAGAAGGAGGTCCCAAAGTGAAGCTGTCAGGTGGACCACTTGTAACAAAATGCTTGAAACAAATTCACAAATATGGGAGAAATTGAACATTAAATTATGTTAAAACCTTTGAAGAAGAACAACGATACATAAAAAAGGAAAAACGTAACTCTGCGGTTATAACTTTGCTTATAAAAATATTTTGATGTTATTGAAAAGCCTGCACAACTGAACTGTTTTAGCATATGACGGTAGTGAAGTTCATAGAGTTATAGGTGAAAACAAAAGGGTTTGCTAACCATAATTAGTGTTAACTCTGGGAAGTAGCAAATTATCGTTTTGGGTAGATTACAGTAGTGGTGATTACAGTAGGAGTTGTAGTGGTAGATTACTGTTTATGACGGAAGATGACGGAAGGGCAGAAATGACAGTGTCACCATTATGAGCACTTATATAAGTGTGGCTAATCTTAGGTGGAACAGACTCAATAAAGGGAAGATATTAGGATTTCGATAAGTAGAGGCAGCTGAGGCAGCGGACGGGGAAAAGGTAAGTATCCGAACTGCTAAGCTGAAAAACGCTTTTAGAGAAACCCGCCGCACAAGCAATGGGAATACGTAAAAGAGAATTGACACACCTAGCGTGGTTGTTGAAACTAATATTGTGCTGTAGGAATGTGTCGCTTATAATTCACTAAGGTGTAGTGGTGCCCGGCCGGCTGCTACTCGCCGGAAGAGCGAATGAGGAATTTTTATGCCAGTAGACAACTTTTGAAAAGTGTTTTCGCCCATGGTACTTTGCTCACCGCTCACCTTATGCAAGGAGAAAAGTGGTGTTTTTGCCTTTGGGAACATTCCCTCTAGGCATTCCGGCAGTCGGTGAAGAACAACCTTTATTGCCGATAGGAAACGGGTTTATAAGGAGACAGGAGGGTGAGGTAATAGGTCACGATGTTAGGTTGTTGTCGGCATGACGTCAGAGTGACTGAGCTCTGCTACATCTTTCCTTTCCTAAACAATTAGTTTACCGTCACTCGGCAGTGGGTAGCGGCAGGGCTGGAGACGTCGTCTGCTTCGCCGTAGCTGTAGAGGGTCGTGTGCGACATCTGGGACATAAGACTAGAGGACTGTCTGGCCGAGGAGTTACGTCGCTTATATGTTTCCGAGTCCTCCTGATCTCCCGGACGTCTTCCGCTTTCAGGATCGTGGAACGGTGTGTCTCCGCTGGCGTCAGGAAGGCAGCAGGTGCCCTGGTCCGCTTAAGCGTTTCGCACGTTCTTATCTGCTGTCACTGCGACAGAGGTGGCAGGTGCCTGGAGCCACAGGTGTAGTAGGTTCTCTGGCGCTGGCGAATTTCTTGGAGTCTCTTGAGCACCGTCACTGGAACCAAATGTCCTGCCGGTACTGGGAGCAAAGTTCTCGTCTGCCTTCTCATAAGCCTCTGCACAGGGGACTTCAGCACAGAAGCTCTGGGTGTATTGCACCCCTCGAATAAAGCGATTTGGAAGATAAACACTTTCTCAGTAGCTTCTTGGCCTCTTGGACTGCCCTCTCATCCATTCCGTTAGAGGCCGGATTACACGGGCTCGAGGTGACGTATGCAATACCTAGCGTGGTTAGCAATGCTTTGAATTCTGCATTATTCAACGGTGAGCTGTTATCACTGCACAGCTTTAAGGGCAGTCCATGAACAGCGAAAATTTCCGCACATCATGATTTGAGCAGTTTCGCTGTCACATGTTGCAATTCATGTATTTCAAAGAAGAATGAATAGAAGTCATCAATTATAATAAACTGCAAGCAACCGTAAAATAACAAGTCTATTCCCACGGTTTCCCATGGTAACCTAGCTACTTTGTTGCTCGAAAGTGGCATCTTCGTGTTTCGTGATTGATGCGTTTGGCAGAGTTTGCAAGCTTTGGAGCACTGATCGATCTCTGCACACATGCTTGGCCAAAACATGGCACTTTTCGCCCGTTCTTTCATTTTGTACGCTCCCAAATATGCGGCGTGAAGAAGACAGAAAAGTTCTGGTCTCTTTGAATGCGGTATGATTACCTTATTACTGCGGAATAACAGGCCTTCTTGGATGTGTATCTCCTCCCGAAATGGCCAGTATTGACGGGCGGCTTCGGGGACCTCCCTCTTGTCGTCCGGCCAGCTTGTTTCCGCATATCCTCGTTGTTGGAGGAGAGCAGGATCACCATCAGCTGCTGCAAGGAGGTCTCTGAGACGTTCATTTGAAGCAGACAAAAATCTAGCACATTCACTTGAAACTGCTCTGTCTCTTCAGCCATGAACTCTTTATTAGGAAACAGCGACAAAAAATCTGCGAGAAATAGTCCTTTGCCCGGTTAGTAGATGAGGATATTGCTGCAGGGTTAGTTTCATGCATTGCAATCGAAGAAGACACCGATGAAATTCTTGAATATCGGCATCAAAGGGCGGTGATCGATCTAAACGGCTACCTCTGGCTGACCGTAAAAGTAATCGTGGAATTTCGTGCAACCGTGCACAATAGCGAGAGTCTATTTTTTAATTTACGCATAGCGCTGTTGTGCGCATGTGAGCGACCGAAACCAAAAAGCGACAGGGCGGACTTCTTAAATAAGAATCGCGTCGACTCCCAAATGGCTGGCATCGACTGAGAGAATGACAGATTTACTTAGCCGTGTCTTCGGGGATGTGGGTTCGAATCCCACCACTGCCATCATGTAGACAGGCCGGCAGTCAGGGAAGAACAACCTTTTTGCCAATAACGGGTTGACAAAGAGACAGGAGGGTGACGTAATAGATCACCATGCTAGCTTGCTGCCAGCTTGACGTCAGAGTGGCTCAACTCTGTAAACCTCCTTTACACGTAAAGCTAGAATTTCTCCCTTTTCGCACGTATTGTTCTCATTATAAAAGCATTCATGGAAGCACATATCTGAACTAATACACTTTGTTCATGTGCAAGTGACGGTATATATAAACGTCCTCTTAAAACAAACTAGAACTGGTCAGCTAGCTCTTCTCCCAGCTTTACCAGCTATAGCGCCTTCTCTAAAAAAAATATCCTAAAGCTGTTCGCGAGTTTTCATCTAGCGCAGCTAAAATAAAATTCTCCTGTTTTCACCGTAGCGCCTCGTAATCTTGAGAAGCGAGGATATTGTCGAAAATAATATCGCACAGTGGCTGTGTGGAAACGCATCAGCCACTGTGCGGTAAATGGTCAATTATAGCTGTAAGTGGATAGCGCGATTCTCATTGTAGCTTCCTTCGTGCAGCTAAAATAAATATCGAGTGCATTCGATGATTCTAGTAACAAAAATCTTACTGCACTATTAGAATCCTAGTTGACATGTGATCAATGGTTTTTTTAATCTGGTTTATAATTTCAGGCTTCTTGATGCTGGTAATGACAAAGGATTGTGGAAATGTAACACCAAGTAGCTTTAAAGTACAGCAAAACAAGTACAAGGCTTTCTGCAAAGCGCTCAACAAAGACAAAGGATTTCCCGAGGGCAGCGAGTAGCTCTTTGTTGTAAGTGTTGAAAGAGCAGTTTTTTTTTATATACCTTACCGGAGCTGTATTATGCCTTTTGTTTGTTATTATTCTATATAATATGATTTTGGAAGCAGCCATAAACCGTTTTCTTCATCATCTGAGGTCATTAAATGTTTCGTTACCTTATCACTGCCGCGACAAAGCTGTGTACAATTAAATTATTTTCAAAATTTTTTTACTGATTTACAGCTGTTTAGTCTTTTTGTTCGGATGGGATTTCGACTTAAAGCCAGTCTCTCCATTTATAAGCATCAACAATAGCCTAAAACCTAACATTCACCAGCTGTGTTTTAGTGTTATTCGAAGGTAGTGGGTAAATTATATCCATAGGGTTTATGTTCATGTTCGTACACGACTATAGCATCGCTGCCACCAAGCAGTGAAATATGCGGACGTAAAGATGGAGTTACCACAAAGAAAGTAGACCGCAGTGTTTGTTTAGAGAAGCATTCTGAAACACTTAACAACGAGCAATATTTGTTGTGTTGTCTCCTCATGATAACCGCGACATAACGCAAAAACATGACTACACATAATCCTCCACTCAAACTAAACTTTAATGGCCTTGGCTACTATAAACAAAATAACCGAGGAGGCACTCAATTCAACGGCGAGGACGAAGGAGGGCGACTGATCACAACCGCCGAGCTAAGAGGCTTAAAGAACTTCGGCGACACTGCTAGGAATCGGAAAAATTTGGGAAAGACCAAAACACAGGGGCACAAACTCTTTCGATACCTCGGCGGAGGTAATAGGACACTGGGTACCGGCGAGTGGCATAGATAATGAGACCGCTACGTGTTTCGAGCGATATCTTAGCTGATGACTGCTCCGTCCATCACACGTGGGCCCATAGCGATGGCGCAGTGGTTAGGGCGTTCGACTGTGAGATCGAATCCCGGCCACCGCGGCATTTTAGATAGAGACGAATAGTCATGCGCCCGTTTGTTGTGCATTGCAGTGCATGTTAAAACACGTGATGCGGCCAAAATTTCTCGAGCCCTCCACTACAGCGTCTCCACAGCCTGGGTCGCTTTTGGATGTAAAACCCATAAACCTTAACCTCATCACAGTTGATTCGGGCTTACCCCGAATTACCCCCGCTTACCCCCGCCAAGTGTCAACTCTGCGGCAAAGGGCACATTCTGGGCGAAAACATGCCGGGAAATTTCCGGACTTCCTACGTAGTCAAGAAGAAGCTGTGGGAGCAGAAACAACGTCAGACGCACTCGTCGGAATGCCAGGGACGAGCGAGAAAGCCAAAGCAGGAGGACTACATGGTCCGAGAAGAGTCCTTCCCAAGGATAGATACCACTTAGCTGGCGGAGCAAAGAGGGTTATCCGACTCCCGAGCCGGGAAGAAGCGAGTCCAGAGCGGGCTCCAAATCCAAAGACCGGGCCAACCCATAGGTAGGAGCCAGAAGCGTAAGACGTAAGCTTCACAAAGGTCTCCCATGCTAAGAAAGATAGCATGGATGAAGAGACTGCTCAGTTAAAAAATGTCGAAAAATAAATGAAATCGTGAAATCTCAGAGCGCAATGGTATAAAATTTAAAGAAAGCACATGGGTCACCTGCCATTCTCCCACCTCACCCTCGGCCTACGGCCCCGAAGCCGCCACCGAGCGAGTACAAAAAAGTTACCGAGGCGGCCCTCCCACCCCTGTGAAACAAAAAATTGAGGATGCGGCCCCTATTCATGCATCGCAAGTTAGAATGAGGAAGCAGGAAAACAAATTAGCCGATTTCATTAATCATATGAGCATCCAAATTCAGGCCAATCTGGGAGTTATCCAGAAGACAGAGGCTAATCAGAAGCGAGACTCAGAGATTGCCTACTGAGCTGGTTCTCATTAACCTTTGGCAGCAAAATACGGAGCAAGTTGTCTCGAAATTGCAGAATGACCAATCGCACTAAGAAAAACAATTGGCAGTAGAACTGTCGCGGCTTCTGCCGTAAGCAGCCGATTCTGCAGCAGCAACTTCCTCCACTCGAGAGTGCGCTTCAGGAGACGGGGTGCACCACCACATTTTCAGGATATCAAGTGTTCTATAGCACCTGGGGCGAGAATTCGAATGTAACGACTCTAGTGATACGAAACATCGCGGCGATAGAACGCGACTTCGGTTCGCGGAACATCGAGAACGACTTTGTCGAAATATATACAGCTCGCCTAAACAAAAGAAGGTGAGGTTGAGAGCTTTGTTACGCAAGCCTCTCAAAATTATCGGAAACCGGCTAATCGGGGTAGTATGTGATTTTAACACGCATCTTCAGGCTAACGCTCATCATCGTCAGGGAGACAATTATGGGAGGACATGCAAGACCAGGAGTTTCATTACATACAGAACCCGGTAGCGCTGCATGATGGGGCAACAGCGTTAATATGGATACATCCCCGTATCTCAACCTCACAAAAAATTCACCGGCCTTGAATGGTACGGTTCAGAGCTAAATTTTTATAGCGACCAGTACATACTGGAACTCATCCTCAAAGAAGGACTGAAGACACGTAAGGCACGCATGCTGGCCGTTGCCGAATGGGACCACTTTAGAACAACCAGATCAAACCAGGAAGAGAAGCCCATTCGCGGCATCGGGGAATGGGTGGAGTGCTAAAATCGAACGTTAGGGAATTTACCAAAACCTTAAGAGGGAAGGCATCCCTGAAACTGCTGATAGCTACATCCTGCATATGTAGGAGGCTAAGAAAAGCATGGAAAGACAGCTAAAGAAACTGAAATGGAACCAAACTCTTCACAGAAGGTTGGCGCACTAAACAAATTGAAGATTACTCATTTGAATTATGTAAAGAAAATTGGGGCAGAAAATGTGACCCCATGGAGGGAGAAATGAACCTCGCCAGAACATGGGGTATCGTCCGCCATTTCCTCCACCCAGAAAAGTCGGAAACCCAATTGGGAATTTGGTTCGCCAAAGCTCGAGACACGTTTGACAACAGAGATGATGATTTCAAGCAGAAAATAATAAAAACGTATACATTGGTGAGACCCAACCAACTCTCCTTCGAATCTATAAGTGTACGCCAAAGGATGAGCTTGATACCCCCATCAGAAATGCGGAAGTTAGAGCGTAATTAGGCTTCGCACAAAGCCTGTACCGGTTTCTAAGAACTCTGGGACAAGGGCGAGCTGCTGAAGCAATGGAAATCGGCAAATGCTGACTTTATCCACAAGCCGGACAAGACGCCGCAGTTCGAGAATCTCAGGCTCGTGTCGCTTACCTCCTGCGTAGGAAAGCTAATGGAGCACGTCATGAATACAAGATTAATCGAACACATTGAAAAACAAGGCCTGCTGTCACACACTACGATTTTAAGCGTAGGGCTCAATCCTTCAATTACTTGCGAAATCTCCTTTCTGGCAGAATGGGCCTGTGTAATATTCCAATCTACTGAATCTTGTTTAACTGGAATTGGCAGGAGCAGCACCCCACCGGCTCGATGTTGTTCCCCCTACTCTTTAAGGTGGTGGCGTGCGCTCCCCCCCCCCCCCCCCCCGGGCAGTTTATTTATTTTACCCTCGAGGCTTACAAAGGCATTGTAGAGAGGATGGGCAAAGGTACAAATGGTAGAGTAGAATTGGATTGAAGGAAAGAAAATTGGGGAAAGAACAACAAACAATCATACTGCACACACTTGTAAGTTGCAAAATATCAGGTTAATTGACCAGAATAGGTAGTTGCATGTAAGATCAATTGCTTCTGTACAAATGTATCTAGAGATGAAGTACACAAAAAATGAATGGGATGCGCGAGCAATAAAATGTTTCACAGTATTTTAGTAAGCGAAATGCGAAAGCGATGGTTGTCGGTGATAGCGACCAGGTCAGCAGGTAAGTTGTTCCACTCATGGCATGTTCTTGGTAAAAATGAGTGTCCATACGTCATCGTGTTTTGGCGAGGTATAGCAGCTTGGTACCAATGATCGACACGTGCAGAAACATAGGGGCGTGTATAAGAAGGCTCGATCTCAGTTGGTCATTATCTCCTTGGAGATAAATCCTATGAAAGAGGCAGATACGGGAAATCTTCCGACGGACAATGAGAAGCGGCAAGTTTAGACTTAATTTCATGTTGATGACGCTTGCAGTACGTTGATAATTATTGACGATAAAATGAGCTGAGCGATTTTGTACGCTCTCCAGGGTGGTATTTAATGATACGATGCCGAGGTGTCGTATGGAACAGACGTACGCAAGGTTTGGTCGGACATATGAAGTATACAATTCTTTTTCAGTGAAGATGGTGCAAGTGAAAAGTTCGTTTTAAATATGAAAGCATGCGATTTGCTTTGGATGTTATGTAGTTAATATGGGTATTCCAAAAAAGAATATTCGTAATATGTACACTGACGTACTTATAAGCTGAAGCAGAATCCAGGGGGGAATAATTAATAGAGTAGCTGGGACTGGGTGACTGACTGCGAGAAATTCGCATTGCTTCGCATTTCGCAGCGTTCAGTTGCATTTGCCAAAGAGAGCACAAGAAGCGATGTTATTTAAGTCGATCACTCTGAAGTAATGTCATATCAGAATAGTTAGTTATTTTGCGGTAGATTACGCAGTCGTCAGCGAAGAGACAGATGGAGCTAGAGACACAATTGGGTAAGTCATTCATATAGATAAGAAAAAGTAATGGAGCCAAGACGGATTCATCTTAAAGCAGCGCGAAAACACAGGACTAAAAGGAACAGGAGACGACACAACCTGGGGTACCCCTGATTGCACAGGTACCTGAGGGGAGTCCACATCGTAAGCTGTGGCATGTTGTTTGCGGTTAGACAGAAATTTAATTATCCAGTTAAGTACTGCAAGACCGATTTCAAGGCGACTGAGTTGTAGAATAAGAAGCTGATGGTTAATCTTATCAAATGCCTTGGAGAAGTCTAAGAAATCACAGTCAGTAACGAACGCTGAATCCAAAAATCAATGAAGATCATCAGTGAACATAAGTAGCTTTGTTTCGGGTAAGTTGGAGCGCATCGAGGGAATAAAATTCAGTTTCTACGCAGACGACATTGCCATATGGGTCAACCAGAAAGTGACTCAGAAATAGAAGATTCCGGCGGACGGCGACTGGCATAATGAAAGGTACGCCCCCGAGCGAAAATTGACTTGTTCGCTCCAGAAATTGGAACTATTCGTCTGCAATCCTAAGCAACTAAGATGTAAGGCACCTTCAGAATTCTAATTCAGGTTGCGGGAGCAGAATTGAAGAATTTAATGGGGTTGGTACATATGTACATATTTACAATTTATTATATAGTGTATATATTATACATAACAACTTCTCACCACTCTTAAAAATCAAATGGCGCTTGTAAATATTTGTACACTATTTGTAAATATGTACATATTTATAATTCATTATATAGTTTACATATTATACATTACAATATAACATACTTTTCATCACTCTTAAAGATTAAATGGCACTAGCGTCTCAACACTTAAACTACAGACACAGTCACCTAACAATATCTAAACAAATAATATTATACAATTTCATTTTTCATATCCCTCTTCCACTACACACCAATGTGAGAATTCGTCCTCTTTTACTCATTTTCCAATTTTCCAAATTCCAGATGACTTTTCATTCCTACATCTCTTCCAACTTTCTTTGCCTTTCCAACTTCTTTCTAAATTCCCAAAATCCTCATTCTCTCTACTCTTTTACTCAACCTAAACAAACATTCCTCTTCCTACCTAATTTTCAATTTCACATGCTATTTTCATTTTACTCCATTAGTTTCACTATTTTTAAATTCGTTCTATCTTCTTTCCTTCACATCATTTCTATATTTCCTATTTCATTATCCTTTCTATTCTTTTAAATAATTTTACTCATCATTTCAACGCACACACAAAAAAAATTCCATACATCCTGTTTCATTGTCCTTTTTATTCTTTTAAATAATTTTACTCATCATTTCAGAACCAATAAAATGTTATTTTCGTGTTGTTGTTTTTTTGTTTTTTTTTTGAGTGTGTGTGTGTGTGTGTGTGTGTGTATTTTAATATTTATCTATCCCTTCCTGGGCACTTCTATTGAAAAAAAAATTTGATTACATTCCAATAAACCAGCTCTGTGAGGTACGCCCACCTCTGTGCTCGCTGAGCCCTTAGGATACAGATGTGCTACCGTGCCCACTTCTTATTTTTTCAATTGGCTTTTTCCACTAAAACAAGCACTTTGGCCGACTGGGCCCTTTTAATTTATTTTTGATTGGTTTAAGCCTGTTATAGCTTAGCTGGTGCAGGCTATTTCTCATTCCGCTTTATTTTTGAATTTATTTTCCAACATTGTCAGGAATGAGACTTTGGATTGGGGCGGTACCCCGAAAGTAAATTTCATATATCCGTTGGACTCCGGCCACTGCATGCTTCAGTGCTCGGTGAATATTGTTTGACATTTGTAAAACCGGCAATGCGACTCCGATTGGGGCGTGTCTGGCCGCTGCTCCTGCTGCTCGAGCTAGGCACGCGCTCGGGTTCTATCGGCGCTTGCCCGCAGCCTATTTCCACGCTGCGAGGCCTAACTCTTTTTCCCATCTTTTTGCAGACGCAGCTACCTGCCTGACTTTTCGGCTGCGATCACAGTCCCGACGGCGGCACCCGCCGGCGCTCCGCAAGGTCGCCCGGCGGTTTTTGAGCCGCTTTTTCACAACACGGGACTTTGACTGTGCTCGCTACCGCCGGCACTTGACTCCATCGCCGGTCGGTCGCGCTGCTCGTGCGACTGACTGGCGCACATTCCTGTTGAAGCCGCGACCTTCGCCCGCGGCCCTCGCGGTCCGCTGGCGGAATTTTTTCGCCGCATCAAGTGACATTTCCTCTTGTGCTGCGCCGGCTGCCGCTAGGCCTTTTCGGGCTCAGCCGTGCGCAGCCTCTTGTCCTATTTCTCCCTTGCCAAGGTGATGCCGGCGAAGAGACCATCGACGTCAGCCTCGCAGTCATCGGAGGAGGCGAGGGCGACATATTCTGTGTCGCCTTCCAATTCTCCTCCGTCGCGGGGGCCCACTACGCCAGCCCGGAGTCCTGGCTCGGCGTTTTCTGACGGCGGCGATGCGGTCGTCGCCGCGGTCGCGGAGCGGCAGCCGCCCGCTTCGCCGCGGGCCGGCGCCGAGTGCCGCGATTCAGGTGAGCGGCCCGGTGTCGCGTCGGACGCCGTCGCCGAGCGGTCGCCCGCGGGGACTGCCGCCTCGAACGAGCCGCCTCCTCGGGCCGAGGCGATCAACAACGAAACATCGGCGGACGAGCCGCCGCTCACCGAGCAGCTCGAGCTCGGTTTTGCGGCGATGCCCGCTTTCGAGGACGTTGCAAAGATCCAGGACGAGCTGACGCGCCTCGTCAACGCGCCTGAGAGCAAGCTGGCGCTTGCTCTCCGCTCGTCAATCACGAGACTCTTCGGCGGTGTCGTGGCGCGCTGCGCCCAGTACCAGGCGCTGGCGTCCGATGCCCGCGGCCGCGCCGAGGTGCTCCGCGAGATGTGGGCGGCTGAAAGGAGACAGTCGTCAGATCTCCGCGACCGCCTCTCAAGGGCGGAGAAGCGCCTTCGGGCGGCTGCGGCGTCCGGGTCGCCTGCGACGCCGTCCTTTGCGGACATCCTGAGGACGTCGCCCGGACGGCTCCCGGAGTCGTCGTCGGTCGAGCGTCCATCTCCGACCGACCAGCGTCCTCAAGAACTAGACAGGCAGGTTCCGAACCACGTCGCTTTTCTCACACCCACCTCGCCAACAATAACTGCGGCGCAGGTGATTCAGACTTTAAAACGAAACATAACACCAGAGGAAGAGGGAATAGGGCCCGTCACCCTCAGGCCTACGAGCGCGGGAGTGACGGTCCTCGCCGCCGACAGAACAACCATAAATAATCTAAAAACGGCGGTAGAAAGAAATGAAACCACTCGAACGTTAATTGCGATAAGAATAGCCGAGCGCCGTCAGCCACATATTAGGGTCTGGGGTGTGGACCCCGACGTGGCCGACGACGACCTCATATCGAACATCGTCTCAAAAAACAGAATTAAATCTTAATGAAGAGGACATTTCCAGAAAATATACATTCAAAGCGCGAAACGGCACAAAAACCCACGTAATAAGTGTAGACGCTAGTGCCTACAAAAAGATTATGACAAAAGGTAAATTGAACATCGGATGGTCCTCTGCAAGGTTGGCAGAGGACCTACACGTGCCTATGTGCACGTTTTGCGCCGTATACGGGCACTCGCGTCGTAACTGCCGCGCGGCCACTGATGCGAGCAGGGCGACCTGTACGCGCTGCGCGGGGCCGCACGCTGCGACCGACTGCGCCGTCGCTGAGGGCGGCGCCTCGGTTGCGTTCGCTGTGTGCCGCCGCGCTGGTCGCGACGGTCCGCCGCACAGCGCCGGCTCGAGCGAGTGCCCTGTATTGGCCGCAAGATTGGCGCGATTGCGTGAAAGAACTGACTATGGAACGTGACGACACAGGGCCGCCGCGGTCGAGGGAGCGGAGAACCGTGCTTCTTTTTCTTCCATCTAAAATTATAAACTGCCCCAAGTGGCTCACTCTAATTCTTCTTCTTCTTTCAAATTACACTATTCGACGAGCAAGTAAAACAAACATTTCTAATAATTATACCATTCAGTTATTTCCGCAATACACTAATAAGACTTCTTTATCACATCTTTTACTTTCTTCTAAAACATATAAAACTCGCTCTACTATTCAAATTTCTAACACACGGTTCTCTGTTTCCCTCGACAAGCATTTGCAATCTACAGGCCCTGCGCTGCCACGGCAAAGGAGAGCCATGTTTATCTTAGCTTTCAAAGAATTTCACAAATATTTTCTAAATCTTTTCTCTTTTATTTGACCATTAACATTTCGTTACGCCCACCCAGTGGATCTTTTTACAAATCCCATGTCCCTTCTTTATTTATTATTTACTTATTTCCTTTCCAACAACTTCTTTTTTCAAAAGTCTTTCGACGACAGCTCTGGGTGCGCTTTTTCACCTCCTTTTCTTCTTTCTTCAAACAAATTCCAAGCTCGCTTAATAATTGACAATTTCAGAACATGGCTCTCCTTTCCAAGGCGGCGCTTTCCAAGCCAAGTATCCTGTTCGCGGCGGTTGCGGCTGACTTTTCCGGAATCGTTTCCCGATGAACGCCGTCCGGAGTTCACTTATTTATTCTCCAAGAATAAGGCTCTTCAATTCCGAAGGGCACTTCTATTCCACATTGTTTTTTTTTTTTTTTCATTCGCCAATTGGTTTTTTTTTTTTATTCCCGGACGGCGTTCCATGTTCCACCAAAAAATTATTTTTTCCCAGGTGTGGTCCGCAAGGTTTTTCTCGAGTCAGTGGTCCAAAAAATTGGTTACATTCATTGAATTTTTTCTTTCTTTTCTTTTCACAAATTTTAAATGGCAATGACATTTAATACGTCATTTAAATTTATACAAGCAAATTTGGACCACTGCAGAGCGGCCACACCTGTTTTGGTGGAACAAATGAGTTCCGGGAATTTCGATTTCGCTCTGGTGTGCGACCCGTACACCAGAGCGGATACGATTCCGGGAGTCCCTCCCGATTGGGTGGTATTCAGTGCACCATCGCAGCCGCGCTGCGCAATATTTGCGCGAACAAAAAATTTTGATTACTTTCCAGTTAAATTATCGCAGCGCGTAATCTCCGTTCTTCGTGCGTCTACCACACAATCTTGTCTTCTGGTGGCGGCCTACGCGCCGCCCCATTTCCCTATGTCACCCACCCTGGACGACATCACAAATTCGCTTATTCTAACAGAAGGTACACCTGCGGTTGTAGCTGGCGATTTTAATGCCAAGCACACCGCGTGGGGACCGGAGACTTGTGATGCGAGGGGAGGTGAGTTCCTTCGCTTCGCGATGTCTTCCGGGCTCCTTATATTAGGCGATCCGGCCTCCAATCCAACTTATTCGACACCATATACAGATAGCTGGATCGACATCACCCTCGCTTCCCCGTCATTGGTGCGGGCGGGGCTTGAGTGGAGGTGTCGGATACCAGCACATTATCTGAACATAAATATATAACCGTCAAAATCGGTGCCCAGGGTGGTCGCAAAGAAAAGCGATTGACATATAGGGATACAGGTAGATTATTGGATCATTTATCTACCTGTACTTTATTTGATTCTGTGGTCGGCGCGGAATTGGGTTCGGCGGACGGACTTGAAGTAATACTCTCCAAATTTTACAAAATTTATGATGCACTAAGAAAAAAGTACTCGTCCTCGCGTCGGGATGCAAACGCACCACGATTTGATCACACACCATGGTGGACAGATGAATTGGCATTCAAACGCAAAAAAGTCCGCGCAATGCGCAGGCGATACCAACAAACAAAGGATTATCTCCTGCGCAAAGAATTCCGCATACAATATTATACAGCTCTGGCCTCGTTCCGCGCCGAGGTTTCTTCGGCGCGTGATTCTCATATTAGAGAAATGGCCAGAGCTGCAATAAAAACGTCCATCTATGGAAAAACCTTCAAAATTGCATTCAACCGAACGCGAGGACCAATAATTTTGCCACCGATAAAATATCCGGATAATTCGATGACCAAATCAACATTAGAAACAGCCCAGTTGCTTCTAAATTCTCAGGTAGCGTGCGACAGTGAGGCGGACGACCTACCGAGCCACGCCGAAGTCCGCGCCCTCGCGGCGGACATTAATATAGGGGGTCCGGACGACGTGCCATTCACTTTTGGCGAGATCGACATGGCGGTCGGTCGAGTCAAGAATGGCACGGCGTCTG
>JAJIZL010123364.1:23895-36687 GCA_023969395.1 Amblyomma maculatum | reverse complement strand
TGTGGTATGATTAGTAATTCCCTAATGCCGCAGAGCGTATTGTTTTAAGAGATCTCCTATCAAATATTCGCCCATGTTTTGACTTCTCGACGCTCCGTTCCGGGGTCAGGCACCAATCAACCAGAAGAGATGTCTTCGCGCAGTTCGAATAGTTAGGCGTCACGGTCGCAACAAATGGTTCGGTCGCACGGCGACAACACAAAACCCGGACGCACTACATAAACATCGGCGGCACAACTATATCGTCGCACACGCAAAGCACGTCATCACAAACAAGCGGTTCCTTGAAGAGCACAAGCGGAAGGGAGCCTTCAACACCTATCTCCCGCGCTGCAGTCAACGGTTGCGCCACACATGCGCAGGAAATCAATGCGAAAAATCACGTCATGTATGGAGTGGGGTAGTCCCCTTCATGGATCACTGCCTTGTCGTGGCGGAGGGGCTTGCGAAACTCGATGAAGTCGTGAGCTCTGCTGTGTAGGGCCACCCAAGATTGACAGTTCACGGCAGAGAGTTCTGACAAAATGTGATTCACTGGAGAAGGTAATGGCAACCCACTCCAGTATTTCCTGCCAAGAAAACCCTATGGCCAGTCACAATACCATTAATGATATGGCGCCGGAAGGTGAGCCCCCCAGGTTGGACGGCGTACCACATGTTACTGGGGATGAACAAAGGGCAATTCCTTGTAGCTCCAGGACGAATGAAGCGGCTGGGCTAAAGCCAAAAGGACGCCTTGTTGTGGTGGTGTCGGGAAGCGACCGGAAAGTTCGATGTTGCAAGGAGATATATCACATAGCAACATGGAATGTAAGGTCTATGACGCAAGGTAAACTGGATGTCGTCAAGCGAGAAATGGACAGATTGAACATTGATATCTTGGCTATCAGCGAGCTCAAGTGGACCGGAATGGGAGAATTTAACTCCGGCGGCCATTATGTCTTTTATTGTGGGCACGAATCCAAGAGAAGGAATGGGGTCGCTCTCATAGTAAACAGAAGAATTGGCAAAGCAGTGCTAGGGCACCACCCCAAAAACGACCGAATGATTTCACTTCGGATCCAAGGTCACCCTTTCAACATATCAGTTATCCAAGTCTATGCACCGACCACTACTGCTGAAGAAGCTGACGTTGAGAGATTTTATGCGGACCTACAATGCCTTTTAGACCGCACCCCATCATCAGACGTTGTTTTTCTCATAGGAGACTGGAATGCTAAGGTCGGGAGTGAAGAAATATCGAGAATTATAGGCAAGTTCGGTCTTGGCGAGCCAAATGAAGCTGGGCAGAGGCTAGTAGAGTTTTGTCAAGAAAACAACCTGACCATAGCGAATACTCAGTTTCAACAGCACAAGAGGCGCCTTTACACATGGACTTCACCGGATAGTCTGTACAGGAATCAGATCGATTATATTATTTGCCGGCAGGGATGGAGAAGCGCTATACAAGCTGTAAAAACAAGACCTGGGGCCGATTGTGGCAACCGATCATCAGCTTCTTGTTGCCAAAATTAAGCTTCGATTGAGGAAAACGCAGAAAACTAGAAGGCCTTTCAGGTATGATCTGGATCAAATTCCATCAGAATATGCTGTGGAATTGAGGAATCGATTTCAAGAATTAGATCTAGAAGACAGAGAGCCCGAAGAGATGTGGACTGATGTTCGTGATATAATACAAGTTGCTACTAGGGTAGTTCCAAAGCAAAAGAAATGCAAGAAAGCAAACTGGTTATCTGAAGAGGCTTTGCAAATAGCTGAGGAAAGGAGGATGGCAAACGTTATGGGGGAAAGAGAAAGATACAAGGTTCTCAATGCGGATTTTCAGAAAATAGCAAGGAGAGATAAGAATGCCATCCTGAATATAAAGTGCTAAGCAGTTGAGGACTACAGCCAATTAAGGAACACAAGAGCTCTGTTTTAAGACAATAAAATATATTAAAGGAAGCTTCTGTGCTAAGCTGGGCGTGATAAAGGACAAACGAGGCAAAGACCTCACTGAAGCCTCAGAGATAAAGAAGAGGTGGCAGGAATACACAGAAGAACTGTACAAGAAGGACCCGAATGTGCAAACCCAACATAAGACGGCTGTGATTCCTGATCTTGAGCCGGGCATCCTGAAGAGTGAAGTTGAATGGGCCTTAGCCAGTCTTGCTAAGAACAAAGCTAGCGGAATTGATGACATTCCCGCTTAGTTGCTTCAAAACCTCAACCATGACGCTGTTAACATTCTGCATACATTATGTCAGAAGATTTGGACAACCCTGCAGTGGTCACAGGATTGGAGGAGGTCAGTTTATATCCCCATTCCAAAGAAAGGCACTGCCAAAGATTGTTCAAACTACAGCACGATCGCGCTTATTTCGCATGCTAGCAAGGTGATGTTGAAAATCCTCCAAGGTAGGCTGCAGCAGTATGTGGATCGGGAGCTTCCGGACGTGCAAGCTGGGTTTCGCAAGGGCAGAGGAACTAGAGACCAAATTGCCAATCTTCGCTGGACCATGGAAAAAGCAAGAGAGTTCCAGAAACCCATCTACTTCTGCTTTATTGATTATGCGAAAGCGTTTGACTGCGTAGATCACAGCAGATTGTGGCAAGCTCTCCAAGAGATGGGAGTTCCAATTCACCTCATCTGTCTCCTCAGGAACCTGTATGAAGGCCAAGAGGCCACAGCCAGAACTGGGCATGATCTTATTGATTGGTTTCCGATTGAGAAAGGAGTGAGGCAAGGCTGCATACTGTCGCCCTGCCTATTTAACCTATATGTAGAGTGCATCATGAGGAAGGCCGGTCTGGACGAGTCTTCAGCTGGAGTGAAAAATTGCTGGAAAACGTATCAACAACCTTAGATATGCGGATGATACCACTTTAATGGCAGAAAGTGAAGTGGAACTCAAGAGACTTCTGATGCGTGTACAAGAAGAGAGTGAGAAGTTTGGGCTTAAACTGAACTATAAAAAGACAAAGATCATGGCGTCTTGCCCTATCAAGTCTTGGAACATCAATGGACAAGAGGTAGAAGCTGTGACAGATTTTCTCTTCTTGGGCTCCAAGATTACCTCGGAAGGAGACTGCAGCCATGGAATTAGGAGACGCCTGCTTCTGGGAGAGTAATGGTTAGCCTTGACCGCCTAGTAAAGAGCAGAGACATTAGTCTGCCAACCAAGATCCGTATAACTCGTGCTATGGTCTTTCCAGTTGTGATGTACGGATGCGAGAGTTGGACTGTGAAAAAGGCTGACCGCCGAAGAATGGACGCGTTTGAATTGTAGTGCTGGCGAAGACTCTTGAGAGTTCCTTGGACTGCGAGAAGATCAAATCAGTCGATATTGTCGGCCATAAACCCTGACTGCTCATTGGAGGGTCAAATTCTAAAGTTAAAGCTCAGCTACTTTGGTCATCTGGTGAGAAGAGAGGAGTCGCTGGAGATAAGATTTGATGTTGGGAAAGGTTGATGGTCGCCGGAGAAGGGGTAGGCAGCGAACGCGATGGTTAGATGGCATCCTTGAGGCAATGTAGATGATGCTATGTGATGTTAGGAAGATAATGAGCGACCGGAAAGCATGGCGTGACATGGTCCATAGGGTCACGAAGAGTCGGACACGACTGAACGACTGAACTGACTGGAGTGGGGTAGTACGGCGAATTCCGTCGAAAACACAGTTCCTCCAAGACACACCTTGCCGTTACACACTCCGACAGGATACAACAAATCGCCACTAACGCTATGAAAATTACCATATTTGTCCCAAGAAAACATTACTTTGGGTCCCTGCACGTTTTTGAACGATAACCTCATGATGGAAATAGTTGCACCCGTGTCCACTATGCCATTGTGGAAACACCGTCACAGACACACGCATATTATTGTTTACATCGTGACGGAAGGAAGTATCTCTGCGATTAGCGATCGGTCTCCGGTGGCCTCATCTCCATCGACCGTAGCGCCTAGTTTTCCGGAGGTGGTGACTAGGAGCGACGTAGCGGGGACAGCGAACTGCGGGCACGAAATGCGGGTGGTGGAGTCAGGCTCCGGTTGGAAGCTTAGGAGTGGTTGCGTACACAACCGAACTGAAACTGACCACTTGGAGGAGGCGGCCAGTACCAAGGGGAGTAAACTGGGTGATCATTGGTTGTGTATGGGCTACATTTTCTACATGTGCATTAACATGTCCCAAGCAATGATTGAATACTTTATCAATAGTGACTTCTCGTACTAAGAAAACGAAAAGTCACTTTCTAGCGTGTTTTCAGCGCTCACGAATAGTAAAACTTCTTGAACATACATGTACATTCCGTGGAGCGACTGGTAGCAGTCTAATTAAAGTTCAATCTAGTGCAACATAGTGTGGAAAAGAAAACAATACCGAAACAAGCTGCTACAATATATGTAAACAACAAGAGGACAAAAAGTTGGGCATGTTGGCAAATATTACTAAAACCCAAAAAAGGCGAGCACACTGAAGGAAGAGACCACACAGGACGAGCGCTTACTAGCAATAAGTGTTCTATTCCACGCTGGGAATATACAAGATTCACGAAAACTACAGAAGGCAAAAAAGGACATCAAGCAAGAAAACAGAAAACCTGAAAACAGAAAACAGGAACCATGCTGTCACGTCCGGCACATCGCCCACAATGACCACTCCGCAGCAGCCAAGCAAGACCTCCTGACAGTATGTCCTTTTTAACGTAGACCTTGCGCGGACATTGGGTAAAACTTTACCATCACTAACCCGCATTCCTCATCGGCTGCAGCCCAAGCGTTCTACGACAATCCAGGCCCCAATCGCGGGTTGGGAAGACCGAGAAGACCGAGAATGTATTCTAAGGCAAAATAGATCAGAGCAGCTTGAACTATCGCTTGAAGTAACCGGCGTCGAGAACCGGATGTGGAAGATATGCATTCTTAGAGTGTTTATACTCACTGCGATGCTTCTTAATTGTTTTTCGTTTTGTGTTTTTATTCTTATTATGGTGTTACACTGACCTTTTATACAAGACCGAATTGAATGTCAGCAAATTATAAACAAAAGTTGTGCAGTATCAGTCAAAGGGAATCCTGTCGGTGAAATCTACACAACTATTTTTGATATGACATCTACGGTGCCATATAAACGCTCAAACTGACAAACCTCCTCAGGATAGACTCGCACGTATTTGATATGGCAAACATTTGCTAGTGGCATAGATTCCAAAAAGATGAAAATCTTATTTCGAAAAATATAGGCCACACTCTTGAGCCTCTGGTAATTCAGCATAATTAAAAAAAAAAGCAGTGCAATAAAAACTTCGTCTAACACTAAAGCGAAACACGTCCTATATTGTTTTCAACATTGGTATTGTGGGATTTTGGTGTACGCAGAGCGAATTGCTTGTATTAAAGTTCCGTAATTGCGAAATAAACTCTGGGATACATGCTTTGATTTCAAGTTCCAAATAGATAACTATGTCTGGTTCCTGTGCTTATAACTACGGCTTGTGAGTATTAATCACACAAAAGATGTCAAGATGAATTCAGGTCTAAATGTCAAATAAATACAATTCAAATATATAATTAAGGTATATAAAAACGGAAGCATACAGTTACTCATTTTCCTGTAGTGGTATATGGCAAAGAAGACGTAGAGGAAGGGCAGGAGGAGGCTGTAAGCAAAAAAGATGATGTAAAAAGCAATGTCTGTGTGAGCGCAAAGTATGGCATAAAAGAAACTGACTGTCATTCACAGTTGAAATACCGGTCAGGAGGTCGCTGTATCTTTCGGTACTTTGATGTGCAGCGTCGATACAGATGTCGCAATTAGATTTCCGGACGACGCCTGCTAATGGCGCCAGATCTACAGTTGTAGTTGCGTACAACAGGCGGCACCTTTTTTGAAAGGGGTCTATATAAGCTCCAGTTTTGCTGTCCCTATTATTTGCTATTGTCTCTACCGCTGCCACTAGTGCTTCTGCCTTGTCATACGCAGTGAAAAGCTGCTCTTCCAAAGCTGTTCTCACATGACACAAGTATTGGATTCCGCAGAGAGTAAAAACTTTTTACAAATGTTATGAGTGAGATTCCATCCTTTGTTTAAAATTCTTTTTGTCGAGCCAAACAGAATGCTTAAAATATGCACAATTGTTTGCCAATATTTTTATTGGCCTTCGAGACATATCCTACATCAATATTTTATGGATTTCAGGCGACGAGAGGGTGGGCGACAACTCGAGTTATTACGATATACCTCTAAGGCTCAGGGTACATTTGTAGCTAAGCTGTTGGTCAACCTTCACCTTAAGAAATCTGCTTATAAGGCGGAAGCTTTACTTGGCTAATGAGTGGCGCGCACAGGAAGTGTCCGAAAAGAGCGACACAAAAAAGTCCCGGGGTGCCTTGCTAAGTTGCCATATGAATTGTGGCGCCAGCAGTTGTCGAGCCGTCAAAGCGGCAAGTGGCACTGAGGCGTGCTGTTGGTCTAGCGCAGCGAGCGTTATCAGATTACTAGTCAGGGTGCCGTCAGAGAAGCAGAGTACACGGCCTCACGCAGGCAGTCGCGTGATGGCGCATAGCGCAAATGTCTCTGCTGATATTTTACTATGTATTCGCACAACAGTTCTTGTCCTTTGTTTTCTGTCCTTTCGAGCTTTCAGTGCTTTGGATCATTTGCACGCGCATCTTTGAGCGAGTCTTTTTTGCCATTTTATTTCAATTAAATTTTAACTGACTGACCAGCCTTTTTCTGGTGCTTGTCTGTACGCCTATGTAGCTTACATTTACTAGTTGTAAGATGAATCAAATTCTTGCATCATTTAGTTCAATTGCTTTCTTACTTTTCAGAACGTCAAATGCCCCCAAAAGAAAGTCTGCTGTGCGGTGAAAGATCCTTCTGGAAGCATAACTTACTATGAAAATTCCACAAAGAGTGAAGCTTTCTGCACCAAACAAGTGAGTTCAGTGACGCAGTTGCAGCTTCATGAAGTGTTATAATATTAGCTAGGTTCTGTGCGGTAAGAAAGCCTTCAGCACATGTAGCAGCTTTTTTTCCTCTAAACTCAGTTATATTGCTTGCAGCCTGATAGGCCACATAATGAAGATTAATCCGTAAGGCATACCCAGCTTTAGCGAACATTCACCGTCAACCACCATTTCTCGGCCGTCACTAACGAGAACCTCTTAATCAATGGGGATGTTTAATCTTCTAATTACGAGTAACTAGAGAACCCCAAGGATGTTCTGTGTCCTAACGAAGCAAATGTCTACCTTATAACGTCTTCTGCGCTCACAACAATTATATTTAAAAGCCACTCAAAATAAATGGTAGTACCGTAAGGCCACATTTTTTCGTATAGTATAAGTACACACTTAAAGTAATAAGGCAAACCCGGCCAATTTACGCTGCTAGAACATTTTGCTTAGATTTTCTGAGCTTGGTGGTATCTGGGGTGATCACTTGGCTTTATCTGAAAGTGCTGAGAGCTGCCGTATTCCAATTGACAGATGATGCCAAGCATCACTGCTGCGAAGACGAAAAGCCTGCGATTTCTACTCCTTTTAGGTGTGGCGTAGGTTTTTCACGAACAATATTAGTGTAGACCAGGAAGACTTATAAATAAATGTAAATATCTTAATTAGTCTCTAATTACAAAACGCAGAAGAACAAAGCCCAGTACTGTCACAGCGATGCATACTTCATAAGCATTTAACAACCTCGCTTTGTCGACTATGGCCGCATGCTAAATCTTGTGGAAAACGAATTTCATTCATACATGCTTCCATATTTATCCTTCCTGAGATATCCACTATGGCTTGCTGCAGATACACAGTACGGTACCTGACCAGGCCTCTGCTTCACTGCACTCAAGCGCTCGCACTGAGCTTGCTAAAAAGTAATTGTACGGCTTCTAAAGACAGCTTAAGTTTACTGCATCCCCTCATATACCTGCGTGTAACATCACGATAGCTTCAAAGGCCCCATCCTTTAACAAATCCGCTGTCGGCGTTATCGGCTGCATGAGTTAGTTACTGCGAGCACATCTAAGCTCCAACTTTAGAGAGACGACGCGACAGCCTGAAGGTATCCGCTTTACCGGCTTCCCTTTGTCGGCTCCCCCAACGGATCCTCACTGGCGCAAAAGCTCTAATTGCTACCCACTTTATGAATATTCTCGTAATTTTTTGTTTAGAGTGTCACGCACGCACTCTATAGCATGAAGTCGTAAACTTAACGGATCTCCCGACAGAGCTTAAGGTGGACAAGTATTCACTCTTCAGGGCGAAATTGCCTCGGATTCGACCACGCATTGAAGCAAAGTCGCCGACTTTGCCAAGCCCCGCTTTAGGTTCGCTTTGCGCGTGTGCTGCTTTGCTTTGACGCGTGGCCGCCTCGGATTCAATGGCGCCTTGAAGGCAGCATGCTTGTTCGAACTACGATTGGGTGATCCTGTACCTCTTTACCCTGGGCAGCTTGCCCAACCTGCGATCGAAAGGTTCCAAGGGGTTGGATTCTGCTCTAACCCTTCAATATCCAAAATGTGAAAACCGAGTTGACAACGCTTGCTTTCGCGGACTCGTAATGTGGTCACGCAATGTCACACAGCCAGTAAAGGCACATGTCAACTGCGCAGAGTCACGTGCGCACTTCATAATACTTTGGACATCGAAGTGTGCCAAGACTGGCGAGATGGCGGGCTTAGAGATGAGTGCGGCAAAGACTCTTGCTTGGCTGAGTCTTCAAGAGAAAGTCACATCTTTTTCGAGATCTTAAAGTGACAAGCTTAGAGATGAGTGCAGAAAAGGCTTTCACTTGGCTGTGTTCCCAGGAGAAAGTCGCGTTCATTTGAGATCTGTGAACGGATCTGCGATGTCAGTGAAGCCTCGCAAAAATATCCCAAAGTTTGATCCCAGCTCCAGGAAGCTTTGAACGTTGCAGCAGGAACAGCGCTACGGGTTATCCACGGCTATAAGTTTGGCTGGGTCAGGATGAGCACCATTTTAGTCGAAGACGCATGGCCCAAGGTTGTATGCTGACGACATGGAAAACGGAACTTAGAGACGTTGAGCTGGAGGCCGGCATCATGAAAGATGAGATCTTGGAAGAGTCAGCCAGAAAAGAAGAAAATGTGATACAGAAGGCAATCACGTCATTGGCATAGCTAAGGAAAGTCAGTCAACCGAAAACATGGATGAGGGCGTCCATTATAAGCTGAACGTTTGTCATCGCTTTGCATAAAACAGAATGCATGCCTTTAAATAGATAAAGCCCATCAGGTGTTACAAACGCACATTCCTCATATCAAGGTCGTCTGTCGCAACGTGCCATCAGCCGGAAATAATATTATTGGCGCGAAACATTTGACACCTAGAAGACAATCGAGAGCATCTTCGATTCACAGCAGGGGGTACATATGTCTTTTTTAATGTTGTATAGAGGCTATCAATAAAATGCCCCAGGACCCCTTGTTTTCCTTTATCGAGACAATTGATGAGGCCCAAGGACTACGAGAAGGTTCGATTGTGTTTTTGAAAACAATTTCGGCAATCGCGGTATTGATAGCATGGCGTTAAGTATTGGAGACACGGTAGGATCTGCGACAGACTGGAGAAGTATCCCCAGAGTCGATGCGGTGGGTCACAGCATAAGCTTGGCTCATAGGATTATTGTTACCAAGATCGAAGACATCCGAGAAACCTCTTGAATTTCGCAAATCTCGGATAGTTTGGCATGAAATCGTCCGCTTAAATTAGGGGCTAGGTGTGAGAGTCTGTGTTCTTCCTGACATAGGATTAAGTGGAGACAAGATGGCCACACAAACGCCGCATGTGAGAACTTCAGAATAATCGAAGTTTCGAGATGGCAGAAATAATGCATTATCCTTTACAGTGGTAATGACATCGGGTAGTGCAACTCGGTGGATCAACAGGAGATCAAGAACGGCCGCAACAAAGTAGTCTGTATGAGAAATAGGAGAGGATATCAGTGCAACAAAGCAGGCGACACAGGATGGTGACAGGCAAATTCTGTGCAAAATAAGCGCAGCGAGAAATTAGTGGGCGTGGAACCAAGCAGAGGAAGTTGCCAACACAGCCTTCAGATTATTTTAACATCAGTCCTTATTACCAGCTCTCTAAACAATATTCAACGAAATGATTGCTCTTTTGATCTAACTAGGCATTGATAATGATGGAATTGTTAAAGGTGCAATCAAGAGAGTTCACAGCTCATCGATTTGCAAGAGGAGTCCAACTACAAGCTTCGGGCGTACTTATAAATTTCGCGTTACTCGTTCTTGTGGCCGACTTCATGATTACAAAGCAAATGAAGCACCCCGGCTCCCGCCTTTTCCTAACTGACCGCAAAGAGTAGGAGGAGGCAATCACGACGCACCGAGAGCTTTTCAGCTAACTGCTTGGGAGCATGGCACTCTGCCATTGGTGCAGTAATACTTGCTGTGAAAATAGTCCCATTGCTTCAGCTTGTCGTTTAGCTGGTATGTTATAACTACGTAAAGTGTTCGTCAATATATTAATGACGTCATATCCGAAAATAATAGCGAAGTTCTCAGCAGGGTAAAGAGGTTTAATCTAGAGAACGAGAGCAGTGCACGTGTATTTTTGCTTATGCGAGATTAACTTGCTGCTTTTTTGTTCGCGATGAAACCTATTGAACCGAAAGCTTCACTACACCACTTCGGACCAAGGACAGCGGCGGCTCGAGCTTGACCTTCAATGAGACGGAGCCGCGAGCATTCTCCGTGCCGTCGCAGCTGGAACCGCCGCGAATACGCTCTCTCGCTGTCAATCTGGGTTCCTCCTTCGCGCTGGCGTTTGACGGAGCAGAGCAGTTAATAGAGCAAGACACCATGGCGGTCGAAGCCATGGGCTCTTGCTCTACGGTTCCGTCGACCAGCGTCAATGGACTTCTGCCCCAAGACGGACCAGTAATCATCAGCTCGCTTCTCACGTGACTCCACGTCACGGCTTGCATGTAGCGAGCGAGCAAGAGCATGCGACGCGCCGCCCTGACCGCAGCTTTTCTTCCTTTTTCTTAGGATAGAAAGAACAGCGCTGGCGTCGAGTCACGTAAGTACATTATAATGCTAAAGCGCAAAAACAAAAAATCAACCACGCACAGACAGACAACACACAGCACAAGAGCTCACTACCAACTGCTTTATTGCCGAAAGTTGACTCCTTATCTACAGCGAAAATAGCATGAAAAGGATGGGGAAAAGAAATTTACATAACAGGGATTGATAACAGAACCGACAAGACAGTACGCATGTGCAGGCAAGAAGGAGCATAGCATTCAAATTCAAATTGTTATTCTTCTCTGTAGTTGTTTTTTTTTCTTTTGCGATCCAACTTTATAATGTACAATATGCATGAACTTGCCCCGAAAGAAACTTTAACATATAGTCCTGTAGGAGCAGCCAGGCTCCTCCTAAACAAGCTTTGCGGCGTCCGGGACCTCTTTCTATTTGCACATCTCAGCCCTCCATCCGTCATGCGGTTTTTCCCGCCGCCGCCGCCGCGACGGATAGGAGACCGGCTGTGAGAATGAGGCCTGAATCGTCGCGCGCTTGACCGCGGTTCAAAGGGGAGCGCCCCCGCTCGCCTAGGTAGTAGGGTGCCTCTATGTCAGCGCTTTGAACCGGGCGCTAACATCGAGGCACCCTACAAGGCAGTGCCCGCTTCGCCAAGGATCCGAACGAAGCTGGGTTATCTCGGGACGTTACGTAGAAGACCCAGTAACGTTTCAGCAAGCAAAGTGTTTCCGCTTTTTTTTTTTAAATAGGTTTAGAATACTTCAACCATCAGCACGTTTTACTCACGAAAACCCCCCAAAAGAAAAAAGAAAAGCAAAAACTAAATTTTCTAGAGTGATCTTGCCAGTGCGCCTTTAGGTAAATATCAGGAGCCTATTTAAACTGGGCGAAATATAATGCATGTATCTTTCTTAGCAGTCAGGTGCAAACTAAAGCATCATAAAACATTATATAGTTATTAGCACTGCTCAGCTACAAATCTCTAATTACAGTCAGCTGTGCATATTGTTAACATATTTAAAATGAATTATTGCAGCTTTGTTCATCTTGATTAACGTATTTTCTGACATCCGCAAGCACTCGTTATTTTGCCGACAAAGCTGGTATGATAATGAGCCGCTTAAACGTTTCATGTTAATATACCAATATCGGGAAATCAGTAATGCCATTTTTGTGAGTATTTAAGGTAAAATTAAAAGTTCTGCGACGGGAGTGTAATTTACAATAATTTGACGCGATGTTTCTGCCGATGTTTCAGTAGAAAAGCTGTCGTTGTACCACAATTTCGAGTCGGGTGTTGTCGATTGTGTTATGAACGAATTTGATTAACAAATGCTAGGCAATGTAGGCAAGTGTGAGGAGTTGATTGGCGGGTAATACGAAAGCCACAACTGATTGATTAATCGCGAGTAAGTAAATGTTGGATGTGGTTCAGCTCTGGATAACCCTAGTTGAATTGCGAAAGCAACGACTACATGGCTACGCTTGTGGCCAAATAAAGAGTCGGATGCGTAAGTTAACTCATCGGTGTTAAGTCATTTTTATGCCACACCCGGTCGCACACAGCACACACACTTCCAAAGGGGTTGTTCGTGAAGCGGTGGGCACACTCGCGTGGCTGACTCATGCTCGCCCACTCTTTGTGCAAAGTATACGCGCCGACCACCTTCGACGTCTCCAGGCTCAACGATTAAACTTCTTTTCTCGAGACGTGCAGCGCGCTCGTCATCCGTTTCTTCACCACGCCGTCTCCTGAGGGTTTCGTTG
>JAJIZL010123364.1:0-13895 GCA_023969395.1 Amblyomma maculatum | reverse complement strand
ATAATTCTGTGCCGCCATTATTTTCGCGCCAATATGTGCTCCACAAAACAAGGGAAGAACGATGTAAGCGTGAACGGATATAACGTCTTGAAAGGGTAGAAGGATGTAAACTGCCGTACCGGCCTGCGCTACCAGCTGCTTGGTCGGCCAACTCATTGCTATAAATGCCGGAGTGGCCTTGGATATGGAATAACATGAATGGAGCGAGAGACGATAAGCGCAACAGGTTCTTTTTAGCACTGCGTCTCCACTTCTAGCTGCCTTGCGCTGCACCGCTGCCTCATACTTCACGCTGGCCCTGTGCAGCAAATGTTGGCAATTTTCTTCCCTTGCCTACTTCGCACTGCACTTTTACTCTCTTACTTCCTCAACAGATCATGCAGCCTTCTGTCCAAAGTCGTAGCCTGCCTTACTTTCTTTTCATGGTCGCAACAGTTGGCTTTTTCTTGAAGATGAAAAGCCTGGTGGTCAAGCCACATCAAAAAACCACTGGGTAATTTGTATGCCTAAGAAAAAAAAATGGCCTCACAATCCTAGGCTGCACGCTGTAACCATTTCAATGAACATGCTTTTGCTATAGTAGGCAAAGTGGCCATGAAATTTCACTTTATTGTGTCCGATACTACCATATGGGACTCTCCTGTAGTAGATTCAGTTTAATCAAGTAAATTAAAGTGACGCGAACTTTGAGTGGCCTGTTGCGTGAAAAGGCAATGAAAAACGCTGTTTTGAATGTTTCAAACTACGCACCCTGAGCCACTTTTGTTGTACAACTGGCACCATTTTACACAACGTAAAAGAAATCTTGCCTGAAAAGTGCGGCATAAGTGAACACACGGCTACATTCTAAGGAACTAATAGTGATTGCTTCTTGTTTTTGTCATTTTGAACTGTTAAGAATCTGTGCTGACCAAAATATTAGCATTTAATTATCAGAGGAAAGGGCCACGACTGTGTCATAATGGCTATCATCTTTGTTACGAGTGTATTCAGCCTTGCATGCACTTCCAAGTGTTAGCATCCCTGTTCAGGGACAGGCGCCTCAAAGCCGCCTCTTCCAGCACACTCTTTTTCCAATGTTCGGTGTCACTTTCTTACTTTGTGCGCCCTGCTGTGCAAAAAGGCAATAAAAGCACCATTTTGGATGTTTCAAAACGCACCAAACTCGACTTACTTATGTCACTGTACTCTCTTAGGTCAAGAACCAGAAAGTGGCCAGTGACGGTGATTTCTCGCTTTCTATCTTTTACGCTGTGCAACAGCTGCAAGGAGCACCTGTAAGACACAAGTGTTGAGAAGCTTGCACAGAAAAGTATTTTGGACGTGACAGCCTTCCAAACTGACGTTGCGAACAGCCTAATCGCATGCAGTAAAGCACCTCAAAAACAGCTTGGTCGCACAAGCAGCGAGTACCCAGAGCCTGTTGCGATGATGGCTAGACCGCATTTGCTACTGACAGCTACCAATAGGTACAACGGCTACAACCACCGACCGGAGCATGTCAGCACACCGAACTCGCTACGCTACCGCCGTGAAAGATGCACCGCGAAGTGTCGGATTTGCTTCCAAAAGTGCAACATCTTTTTGCATTTGCCTGCTCGCAGCAATTGCTTTTACCTTTTACGCAATAAGTAAATTGATTTAATTAAGAACTCAAGCAATAATCTTTTAAGCATCTTTCGTGCTGATATCTTCCCAAGGACACTATCACACTTTCTGCTAGCATGCATTACTTTTTCTGAACTGAGGTGGTGCCCTGTCCCCAAATGGGGACATCGAAAAAGACAGTGAAAAATAAATTTTTGTTTCAGTTTCTTCAGGATATGCCATTTGAAGTGTGGAAAACCGTAAATGGCCCTCAGATATATTTTGTACTGCAAAGATTTTTTTTGTGCCTGAAAGGGATATTTACGGAACTTTCCAAAGAATAATACTACAAAGACCCTAAGTATAAATGGCTTAATTTATTGGGTTTAATGTCCCAAAGTTACTCAGCCTACGACGGACGCTGTAGTGGAGAGCTCCACATAATTTTGACCATATAGGGTTTCTTTACATCCACTGACATTACATGGCGCATGGGCGCCTTGTGTTTCACCTCCTACTACGACTACTACGACTGGTACTGCAACTGGGTCCCCACATACAAGTGTCAGCAAACGACCACAATAAGGTCATCAGATGAATTTGTCTATGGTTAAGAACAAATGCAGCATCGAAAAAATCTAAAACAACTCTAAAATCAAACTAGTAACACAGGCCCCATAAAACAGAATGTTACATGCCCTGGGGCACACAAAAGCATACAACAAAGCAGGCACCGACAACACAGCTGATGGGAGGGGTAGTGTGCATGAATGACTGACTGCCTTTATTTATATTTATTATACTGCCAACATTTAGTTGGTGCGAAGCTGGTAGTCTCCGTTCTGTGTGATGCAGCGCACTCAGTGGAGCGCCTGGTAGCCGCTCTTCTCTATTATCTTCAGGTAGCGCACCTGGGTATTGAGAGGGAAAGAGAGAGACATCGAGTTTGTATGTTCCGGCTATCAAGACAGGCTAAAGGGTAAGCCCCAGCCTGTATTGCAACAGGCTGAGAGAATGAGAACAGACCAGCTGCTGAGCTCTCCCCCTTTTCACCAATTCAAACAGTATATTTATTATGCATAACTTCAGTCTGTTGGGCTTTTTGCTTTGCCAATAGCCGAAACTGATATGACATCCTAATTGCTTAACTTCCTGTCACTCATTGCCATCATGTCTTCTGCTGTAGACCTTGCAATGCCCTACTTCTCACAGTTGCAACCAAAGTGGCTTCCGCTTCTGGCATTTCGGCCAATCGAGTGCCGTCGAAAAAGGTACAAAGTGTGGATAGAGACCCATATTGACACTTAATAATTACCGTGTACACGCGTGCAATGGCCGCACGCATGTAATGGCCGCACCCTGAACTTTAGAAAGAAAATTGGGGAAAAAAAACGTTTAAAAAATTTCCCGAGTAAAAGCCGCACCATGAGTTTCAGGAAGTTGGGCAGTGCCGTCTACTGTGCGCTGCAAGAAATACGGAACGTTTTGTGGTTACTGCCGCCAGGTGGGGCCCAAAAATCAAGTGAAAGCCAAAATGAAGCGTAACGTTAGAAGTAGAATTGCCAATAAGAATTAAGAACAAAATATTTGAGGAAAAAAAAAGTCGAGCATGGGGGCAGCGGCCACCACCTCCGTTACAAAGGGGGCGCTCCTAGCCTCAGCGATGCCCGCCCGTTACAAAGGGTGAGGCCAGCAAATCCAATCCAATCCAATTCAAGTCTGTTCGCTCCTCCGTTTTACAGCCATTTGCTCGATCGCTGGACGTCTCCGTAAACCGCCCTTTTAAGTGCGGATTTCGCCGTGCATACAGTGAGTGGATGGCAACGGCCCTCCACGAGAAGACTCCAACCTGCCGACTGAAACGGGCATCGCTTGTGGCCGTTTGCCACTGGATATTCGAAGCGTGGGCCACGGTTTTGTTCGAGACTGTGGAAAAAAGTTTCAAGGTGACAGGGATATCAAACAGGCTGGACGGTACGGAGGATGACCTCATCTGGGACAAGGACGAGCCTGAAGTCCCAATGAGTTCGGAGGAGGACGACGACAAGGAGTGATGTTTTGGACACGGGACGAGCCTGAAATCCCGACGAGTTTAGCGAAGGAGACGAGGAGTTTTTTGACAATAATAAAGGCAGGTACCACCGCAAATAATGTTTTTCGCTGTCTTTTTTCTCATGTAATCGCAACCCCCGATTTTCACCCCTGTCTCGGAAAAAAAAGTTCGGCCATTACACGCGTGTATACGGCACATGTAGTGTGTGTAAGCTGCATTTTCTGCTCGCCATTTAACCTGCCTTAAAAAAAAGTAACTATGTACAGTATGTTACACACTTATATTCACCCCACAGAATGCTTCTCTCAGATGAACCGATGAAATGTTCGAAGCTCATATTGTGCACAGAAATGGCACAATTAAAAATGGATCATTGTAGTGCCTGTGATTTCATCCCATCTTGCGCAATATTTGCAACGGAAAAGATGGCACGCAGGGAGAATACCGACCTGTATGCCAGAGGTGGTGAAGTAGGGTATCTCGAACTTGACCTGGATCGGGGCGCGTCCCTCGGTCTCCTCACTTTCCACACTGGGCAGGCCAAAGTGCGCCCGCATTAGGTACTCCTTGCCACCCTGCAAATACAATGAAAGCACCAGCGTCATTCACTGCCATGCCAATTTTTTCCCAATTCAAACAGGTTGATGGGTGGATCAGGCAGCAAGACACAGAATGACAACCTCAAATAGCACGTGTCTTGCTTTGCAAGTTCCTCAGGTACTTCAATCCATGCACTTATATAGATATTTGCTTTAGTCAGCTTGTATTTGGGCTTAAGCACACTGAAATTGCTAATAGCAGACTATATTAATTAGGGGTGTGCTAATATTATCTTGAATACGAATCGAATACAAATATGGGGAAAAAATGCCTTCCAATATCGAAATATCTGATCAGCAAAAGAAAACAACAACGTAAAGTTAAAAAGTAGCAAATACTGTTTGCCTCGTTTGTTTCAATAATCACATGGTATTTGCATACAAAATTGAATTAGAATTGCACAGAACTATATACCCTACTGAAAAATCCAGTGTAATGTTTTACAGGATTCCGCATACCTATTTTTTTGTAAAATAAGGACCTGCATGAAATCAGCTGCAGCTGTCATATTGCTGCTGAATACAATAAGTACTCGTTAATTTGGCCTTCAAGAAGCCAGAAAAAATGTCTGAATTAACCAAAAGTGAAATTATCGAGTGGACCTGTAAAAAAGTGCCAAAAAGTTATTATCATACAGCTAGTCACAGCTAATAAAACTTCAAAATTTTGATAGCGGCCATGTGCCCGCACGTTTAATTTTTTATAGATGTTAGAATGCAGCGTTTGCAAGCAAAGTTTCGGAATCATGCAGTTTCCCCGACACCTAAAGATTCAAAACCACTGATGCAAGAGTCTGCTTGAGCAGTGACAGTTCTGCCGATAAAGCCAATCCACAGTGGCGTTTTCGCTTCTTTTTTTTTTATTTTCTCGAAACACTCACATAAGCAGACTGGATTGCAAAGAGCAGGCTCTGTGCACAGAATCCAATGCTTCGGATGCTGCTCTGAATATTTTTTTTTCAGCACCACAATCACCAATACACTCCCTCTGCTATAGATACTCTTGTATTTAATGACAAGGCTACAAAACCCAGCCCAGAGTACAATAGAATCTGTTAGCAAACAAATGTCCCAAATCATTCAGGAAAAAGACAAGATAAGGCCTACATAAGCATGCCGGATCTCTTTGAAAATGAAAAAGGGTAAAAAATTGTATTTTGAGCATCCTACAGAAAAACAGACTCCAGCAAGAAGCCCACACTCTAGTGCACTAATACGACAGCACAAATGGCACAAACAAACAGGCAGGTTATCAGATGTGCTGTTTTTGCTAAAAACAACTCAGATGTGCACCGTAGGTCAGACAGTCGTCGGACAGTGTTGTGACTTCTTTGACAGAGCTTCACGAGTGAACAAACAAGACATAGAAGTAAAAGAAAGCACACAACAATGGCAACCAGAATGATGAAAAAGTGGCTACGAGATATGATTAGAGGCATCATTCTAAGCCTATGAATGATGGCTTGGTTGGTTCGATTACAGGACTTTAACTTCCCAAAGTGACTCAGGCTATGAGAGATGCCGTAGTGGAGGGCTCTGTATATTTCAACCACCTGGGGTTCCTTAACGTGCACTGACATCGCACAGCACATAGGTTCCTAGCTTTTCGCCTCCATAGAAAAGCAGCCGCCGTGGCTGGTATTAGATACTCTGCGTCTTGCTGTGATTTTAAGTTTTGTGACTCTGCTTATGGAACTACTATTGATAGCTTTCGCAACTGTAAGTTACCACACACGGTGTATGCTGCCTCAGCTGTCCAGACTATAGAAGTGACATGTCAACTGGCAAATGGCAGCAGTTATGATTATTATACCTTTGGGTCAATTCAGCATTCAACAGCCACAAAACCATGGGCATTAATGTTGTAATCGAAGATCTTGCACAGGGCGCTACGCCGTGAACAGTCAAGGGAACGTTCGGCGATCAGTCGTAGAGCTTGAGTCAGCACACGCATGTGCGTCGGAGCGAGCTTTCTCGTCGCTGTCTTTTCTGACCATTAGGCGTCGAACATGGTTGTCGTCGTTCTCTTCAGCATCAGGCGCTGAGCATATCAGAGCTGAATACCTGTATTACAATGTTATTATTATTAACGCTGCAAGAGTCGTACGCTAGAGATGTTAAATAGGGAAGGGTCTCACGGACGTGGCAACATGAGGTACGATCAAGAAGGGATTTTTTTTCTGCGACAGACCTGAATGTTCACGGGTTGGCGATAGAGATTACTGCTTAGCAATAAAATATTATATCAATAAAGGCCTGGTGTTAATTGAAAGTTAAGCCTGCCATGCATTACAAAGACTGCCGAAATAAAAAATTGTGGGCACTACTGAGAAATGCTTTCCGTTTCCAAACAAGCAGAGGACACACTGCACTGCTCACAATCTACACACTAATTATGAGTGAGGGTTACAACCTCCAATAGTATGGTATGGACCGAGCAATAAATTTGCTTTGAGAATAACATGCTAGTGCCACTGTTCTTGATTTAGTCTCGGCCTCATTGTAATACTAAAAACATCATAGGACTACACGGTGTCAGCATAAGTTCAACGATCAACTACAAGAATTTTCACCATTTAAAGAGAAGTACTCTGTCCATACAGACCACTAAAAGCAAGAGATGGCATTCGTAATAAAATTAGTGCGCCAAGGATCGCTCGCAATGGTCACCATTTTTCAAGCCAACATTCAAAATGGACCCCAGATACCAGGTGCCGAAAATGCCTAAAAAACGATTTGCTCGACCCCATAGTTGTGGCCTTTCAGAGGGTCGTTATTTCCAACAGAAAACGCAGGGAATGGGTATGCTGCGAGCTATGCAAATGCCAACTGTAAGAATGCACAGCACAGTGAACAAACGCACACAAGCAAAGACCAACTTTTGTTTCAGGGTTTCCGTATTCTTACTTCCGTCCCCGAGGAGAGACAATCCTGCCATTATTGGCCAAAGTCGCAAAAGCGACAGGTACCTTCAATTTATTTTGATCAAACCAAGCAAGGAATTGAACAAATCACTAGAGATGTCCATATGCCGCGAAATGTTCGCTGTTTGCCAAACACCAGAAATGCACATAGCCTCAGCATATGAGACCCCTATGCTTTGATGGCTCATTTGAGAGTTGAATTGTAAGAGGGCCTGAGCTCTTTTTTTTTTCGGATCGACCTTGCAAGGACATCACAAACTCCACTTTGAATGTCTCCCAAACCTTCAATGAAGTCTTATGATTTTCGAACCAAACTCAGGCAGGTCCTTGAAGAGCAAAGTAAACTTGCCTGATTTTCTCAGTGTCGTTCAAATCATTGAATTCTCCCACACGGTCGGAAAGGGCCATCCAGTCTTTCTCATTTTCAGTGGACAGTTCCTGGAAGATAGGGACTCCCGGTGCTGCACGAACGCAACCGGTACTGTTGGCTGGGTCATTGCTGGTGTTGAAGCCTTCTTCCAGGGTTGGAAAGTGTAAGGGGTCCGGCAGGAGGCCGTATTCGGGTTGGAGCCCTTAAACTGGGCAGCGGATTCCCTCGGCTGGCGGCTGGTCCTCCAAGGCAGCAGGAACAGCGGTGTGGTCGCTAGAAGGAGTAGCCCACAACACGAAGGCAGTACCTCCAGCAGATGTCACGCAGTGGTGGCAAGATTGGTGGCACAAATGAAGGGTCTGCTAGTGCATAGAAGAAATTGTTTAGTGGGCTGACCTGCGTGCGCAAAAGTACTAACCAATTTGGCGGCAGCGATAGCAACAAATGTGATCTCTGGTCGTTGAACTGATAATGCCGGTCGCACCTGTCAACTCTCAATTTAAGGGCGGCTAAGAAACATCGAGGTAAACCTGCAAACGGGGGCTAGTACAACCTGGAACATTGTAGAAACATACGCGAGTGGCCGGAGTCTTCGAGATGCATCTCGGCGCATCTTGCGCAACAAAGAATTGATAAAGCTGTGTTTCGTGACAACAAGCATGGACAAAAAATGAATACAGATTTGGTACGCGTTACAGATTCAGAGTTATTGATAAGTTCGCATGCCGGCGACTGCTAAGAAACAACACATACAGCTTGCAATGTTTTGTGGGAATATCTATATTATTTCTCAATGCGCTACAATTATGAATGTGCAGTGATTAAAATATGAAAGATGGCTTAGCTCTCCTATGCCTGGATGCACGTAGAGAAAAGCAGTGACTAACTGGGGATAAGAAAGTTAATTTCTCCAGTCTTCTGCATCATTCGTCAGCAGCTACACTCTACTTGGCTCTTATGTGGGCCTCTTCCTCAATTTCCAGGATACGTATGTTCGGCACTTAATGAGCCGGCAACTTTGGAGAAGGTGCGTTTCGCCTTGGGCGCCATGAACCAGTCGACCGCTTCCTGCCCTGACGAGCTACTAGCCACTGTTATTCCACTTTATTTGACATTCTCGGTCCTTCTTTACTTAGGATTGTAAACTGTTTCCTCGAGAGCGCAGCCAAGCCATCCTCGTTCAGTGTCAGCCGTATTGGTCTTATTCCGAAGGAGGGCATGAAACCGTCGATTCCCTCGTCGTGACGACCGATTTCCCTCCTTAACAAAAACTATAAACTCATAGCCACATTGCTCGTCCGCAAGGTACGAATCTACCTGCAATATTTAGTTAGCCCATACCAGTCCTACGGCGTGCCTAGACGATCGGAGTTCGCTTCGCTGACTCTGAAGAGAGACGCCTTCAAACACGCCTATGCAAACGGACTGAAGCTTTCGTTTCCTTGGATCAGGCGAAGGCGTAGAACATGGTTACTTGTTCGCGGTACTCCGCTCATTTGGTTTTCCTGACTAATTTGTTCAGCTCCTACGCGGCCTTTAGCAGACCTTAGCAGTGAACTAGTACTGAATGGCCAAATTGCCGGGAGCTTTCCGATTACGCGGGGTGTGCATCGGGGGTGCCCGCTCTCACCTGTACTCTACGTACTTTTGGGTCACCGCGGACAGGCGTATTCGAGGTTTTCCATCAGCTGGACAGGAGACTGTCGTATCTACATATGCGGACGACATATCACTCTTCCTGCGTGAAAATCACAGTTTCATCGGTTTTTAACATCATTTATAAATACGCAGCTTTACCTGGAGCGCCGTTCAACACAAAGAAAAGTAAAGCACTCCGCTTCGGTCAGTTAAGGGGCCCTTTAGCCGCCGTCGTACTGTTTGTAGACGCAGTGCCGGTACTTGGCTTGCTGTTCGAGCCAAGCGGGGTTTCTCCCCGTACCTGGAACGTAGTGCTCTCGCGAGCAATCTACCCTCTTTTGGATGCAGCGCGTTTTAACCTCAGGGTCAATGCTGAAGTCAGTGTCGTAGAGACACGAGCGTGTGCTTTCACCCTTTATGTGGCGCTTATTGCGACAATCCCGTGCCGTGTGACGAGCAGACTCGCGTCAGTTATAGTGGCTTTTGTTTGGGATGGCAGGAAAGCGCTTGTCGCACGTCACAACCTACACCTTACGAGGAGCAGGCGAGGCCATGGCATGCCGTGAATCCCAACAGTGGCTCAAGTACTCGCGTTAAGGCTGGTGGAGAGGCTATTGGCTGACGAGCCTTACCCTGTTCGCTCTCTCATCCTGTACTGGATGAGCACGGCGCTTCGTGTGCTTACACCCGAACACTATCTCGATCCACAGGCGGACAGACCTCTGCATTTTTACCGCAAGGTTGCCGAGACAAGTCTCCTCTTGATGCAGACCTCTCAGATGTTAATGTAGGCGACCTACCAGCCATACGCACCAGCGAACTAGTTGCCGTTCGCAGGCTTTCAGCTGATGAGCAACGAGAGACAATTTTGTCTAATGGACTTTCATTACCACAAGTTCGCCCATCAGACTGAAGACCTCCTCCGCAGCGTCTTGCTGCTTCAAAATTTCTCTTAGTTTATACACTTGCTCAACAAAATAATCACATACAGATCGTGCATCGACATCACAGTGTCTATAAGCTGTCCTACTCCTCCAAATACTGTGAAGGCCCTGTAGCATAATGAGGTCATACTGAAAATCATCATTAATAGTTGTCAAGTACCGAATTCCACGTGGCGTCAATGGCAGGTCTTTTTTTAAGTGTCCTTTGTAACACATCCCAGTAAAACACCGCATCCCAACACCGCTTTCAAGCATCGAACTCGAGGCTGAGTGGAACAAGTTGAGCACGTGTTCCACTCAGCGACGAGATCGATGCTTGAAAGCGGTACAAAAGCGCCTCTAGTGAATGCGGTGTTGCCTTAGTAACCTGCCGTAGAACGTTATACTGCGGTGTATATCGGTAATTATGAGCATGTTACTTACAGAAGTCGCAGTTACACGAGTGGCGAAGTACGTTTCCGCTACATTTCTTCTGCGCTATGCGCACATGCAGAGCCATCTTGCGGCAAACACAAAAGGACCCCTCCTCGCAATGTGCGGCGCTGCCCCGACACGTGGCGCACCACTCGCTCCTGACGTTTCGCCGTGCACCCTCACGGGTTGTAGAATCAAGCGTCTTTCCTTTCTTCAGATCACTACCTTCGCTCACCCGCTTCTCCCCTTCGGGCCGCGCGGGTACCGGTGCGAGGATGCCCCAATACCCTTGCGTTTAGTAAGTTTTCTCGACGAAGTGCAATAACACTATCGCGTTCCACTCTTGAAGGCGAAGCTTAAGCGTCCTCCAAATTTTTCAGTTCATTATGTATTTTGTATGTTTTGTCTGTGAGTAATGTGCGTTTTTGTATGTATGTATGCACCCAATGAATTCTCTTTACACAAGACAGGAAAGGCCCAGCATCTGTCACTTGTGTAAGGCAAGAAGCGCCGCCCAGCGGCGTTGGAGTGCACTCATTGCTGCTTGGTCCTTACACCTGACGGCCAATTCGTGACGTCACAACCTTGACGTAATTTTAATTGAGTGACAACTATTTATTCTTTGGTACTTTCAAATTGCGCGCTAATTGCAGTATCTGCCACTCGTGGAATGCTGCAAATATCCTCACGGTAGACCACCGAAATTATGAAGAGTGTTTCACGACCCAGGGCCTGGTACTGCGGTAAAGCACTCGGCTGGGAATCCAAGGGAGTGAGGTTCTATTCCCGGATGGAGTCTGATTTTTTATTGCGAAAGCAATACTGCTTGCCCTTCTGCCATTGATAGTCGTGGCGCCTCCTCACACAGCTGCGCGTCACGTGACCGTGTGACGTCACGACAGACCGAGAGACGGGGCCCTGGCTCGCGCCATCGATGGCGGAGGTGAGTCTTCACAAGAGCTGGAGCGGTGACGTCACGCCGTTGCCATGTGACCGCGTAACGTCACGACAGAATGAGAGATGGGGACCCAGTAGTTTCAGCTGAGAGGCAAATTGGTCAAGCAAATGTCTGTCAAGCGAACTCAGTTCCCCCTTATACCTGCAAGTGCGATGACTGTACATAAATCTCAAGGGGGAACCTTTGATGCAGTCGTCTATCAATATGCATCCAACTATCCGCAGAAACATATGTATGTAACCTTGAGTAGAGCTACTAGTTTGGAAGGACTGTACCTTACTAACAAGGAGGGATGCCCCAAATTTACACATACAGGACCGAATCCTGACAAGACGCTATGCGCACAGTTTGAACGCTTGGAGAAACATCGGTTGGACACGGCATTTATTCAGTGTGAACAACTTGTGTTGAACAGTGAGAATACCGTGGTCATGTTAAATGTTAGATCACTAGTTACACACATACAAGCCCTAGTCTTGGACACACTAATAATGTCTGCCCATGTGTTAATCTTTACTGAAACCGGGTGCTTTGAGAGTAACCTACCCCGTGTGCTTGGGTTTAACTGTGTTGGTGAGGCCAGGTTGCCCCGCCGGGGTGGTGCAGTGGTAAGACGCCCGACTACTGTGCCGGAGTTCCCGGGATCGAATCCCGGCCTCGGCGGCTGCGTTTCGATGGAGGCGAAACGAAGTGGCGTCCGTGTGCTGTGCGATGTCAGCGCACGTTAAAGATCCCCAGGTGGTCGAAATTACTCCGTAGCCCTCCACTACGGCTCCTCTTTCTCTCTTTCCACTTTCATTCCCACCTTCCTCCCTTCCCTTACGGCGCGGTTCGGGTGTCCACAGAGCAAGTGTGACAGTTACTGCGCCTTTCCCTTCCTGTGAACCAATTTTGGTGAGGCCAGGAGAGACGGCCAAATGAGAAATGCAGGTGTAGCAATATATTATGTGCGACAGCCGCTACAAGCTTCTGTAGTAACCTCGCCGGTACCGACAGACCGAGAATCACTCTGTGCACAGCTACATGCTTTGGACCTAGTTGTATCTGGTGTCTATATCTCTCCCCAGACAGGAGACGACGGCGCTCTTGCAATACTATCAAACGGGCTGCCGAGGCGAAGTGATAAATGAATGGTTATCTGCACGGGAGTCTACAATAAGGATCCTATAAGAGACCCTAAATTTATTCAAGCACTTGACGAGAAGTACTGGCTCCAGTTATGCCCCTTGCAGCCTAAGGGTATCACACAATGGAGTAGCAGTCTAGATTTAGTAATGTATAGACATTCCGACGACTATGTCACCACCGATGTACAGACCAAAAGCCATTTCTTCATGTATCACCAAAGCGTATTCATCGGATTAAATAAAACAAAATTACAGTTGAACCATGTTGTGTCCAGAGTGAATCCAAGCCATACGGAGCAACCATGTCTAAACTACCAGCTGAACCAAGGCGTTGCTTTCGCAGTCTGCCAGGCTTAAGCTAAGCCACAGCCAATTTTTTTTTTTTTAATGAGGAAGAGTCGCATACCTCTTATGCGTTGCTAGGACACCCTTTGAACATGGCGAGGGGGCTGCGCAGCTGGCCTTGGCTGTGGCGTCACTCGGTCGAGGCACACGGCACACGCGAAGCTCGGCTCCGACTCTCGTAGCGAAGCTTTTCGCTTCAAGCCATGCTTTAATCAATTCAAATTTAACAGCTTACGATCTTTAATTTTTTCAGAAATCGTTTTATTAGGCATTAGACGTTCACATTAGAGAGAAAGAGATTCTTTAATGGAAAAACAGAGAAGTTTGCCGGCGTTTACCTTTCGCTGGCATGCTACTCTGTGTGGGTAGGGAAATTCGGGAGGGAAATATTGAAAAAAGAATGGCGAGGGAAATAATAGAATTGAAGGAGAAGATAAAACACGGCCATTAAATACGTGTTAAGGTGCTTCGTGGAGTAATGATATAAAATCAAATAATGAAATCCATTATTCGACAAATGTGCTTACAGAGTTCACAGCTTGCAAAATGCTTGAGGGAAACATGCGAGGTGAATTTAGAGTGCGTCAAGGAGTCCAAAGTCTTTGAAATATGTAAATAAAAAGTTCATCGCGAATCTCTGTTACCTAGGGCAGGCTAAGGGGCCTAAAACACTCTTCATTGTTAAAGGCAGTGGGGAGAGCTTCTCCATGCTGTGTTCATGGTTTGCACGCTCGTCAGAGTACGCAGTGCACTCAAGTAGGATAGGTTTCACAGTTTCAATCGAGCCACAGTTGTCACAATACGGGCTGTTAATTTCACCGAAACGGTAGCGCAATCCATTTGTGTACGCACAGTTTAGACAAAGTCGGTGGTAAAGAGTTTCTAGTTGGCGAGGATATTCGGAGGAAGTCTTGATTTTAGATGTGGGTCAATAGA